>JAHBCN010001087.1:0-132435 GCA_019359885.1 Listronotus oregonensis
CGAGATGCCACGTAAATATAATCAAAGACCCTGTACAAGGTGCCAGACATGTTTTTGCTGGAAACCCGTTAGAAAAATGTATTTGCCAAGAATCAGCAACTTTAAAAACCGCCCTATACGAAATTTAACTTAAATAAGCTGATTTTTGAAAAATTTATTCTCTATCTTGAAAAACATATCCGTCATTTTAAAAACGCCATCTTAAATTTTTAGAATATAATTTCAGATTTGTGATCAACGATCCAAAAACTCCTTCATACGAAATTTGGGCAAGATCTACGAAGATTTTTACAATATTCTTGCCCGTTTTTTAAGTTAAAAAAAACTACAAGTGCTACCTTAATCCTAGGCGCGGATTTGGATCTAGCAGATCCTTTACACGAAAATGTAAAGTTGAATGTGATCAAAAATTAAGGTTTTCCTGCCTAATTTTTAATAATTTTAACCATTTTTTACTAGTTTTTTGGCGGTTAGGAAAAAATAGTGAGTGATCAGGTAGCAAAATTACTACGGAAAACATAGGAAATATATACCCAACATTTTTGTTGTGTCACTGTGTAATAAATTTCTAGCTTACTCTCGTCCTACTCTAAATGTATATGCTACTTGAAAATGTTGTTGGATTTTACGCCAAATAAAGTTTTCAATGCCATTTAAAGGTATTATTTAAGGGAAAAAGTTTGATAATGGCACAATTTGTTATGCAAAATATTAAACCGAAATCTCGCGCAAATTTAAACTTTAAATAATACGTCGTAAACATAAATTAAAATGCATGAGATTTACGCTTTAATTTTACTTATAAATACGAATTAAAAGTTTAAAAATATATGCTGCTTATTTTCTGTTTAATTATAATCCTACTTAACAATTAGATTTACTTTGCCTCTTCACCGTTTGCAAAATTTATCTAAGGTCGCTTTGGACCAGATCTGGCATGATCCTAACAAACTTTGTTTTTACAGTCTTCCACCTAAAATTTGTTCTTGGCTCTCCAGTTTTCTTTCTATTCGACGTATATCACGAATTGCAGATGTTCATTGTTCCAGCTTTTACCAGATTAATGCTGGGATGCCCCAGGGCTTAGTACTGGCAACTACTTTGTTTCTTTTTACAATAATGGTCTTATCTTTGACAATAAATCATCTTTATAGTTTTACTGATCTCTTTCACAAGATCTTGGATTGGAGCACCAAAATCTTGTCCAGTTTAATGCCTCCGAAACACAGTCATGTCCGCTGTCGCGAAAAATGTCTACCAGTGCTCATTTGTTACATGTGAGCGGCGAAGTTCTGCATAACAAGATTCATTTAACTTGGTTGGCGTAACTTTTGAGAATAGCCTTAATTCTTACAAACACATAACATTTATAGCTAAAGCATCTTTAAAAAACATCGAATATCTCTTTCGAATCAGAAAGTATTTCTCTTCTTTTAATCTATATACTCTGTATGTATCCCGAATCAGACTCTCTTAAAAATATTGTTCTTATGTCTAAGGAATGGCATTTTCCACATATTTTATCATTCTTGATTCCAATTAAAAAAGAGCGATTCGCCTTATTAATGAACCCACGCTTACAGGAAAGCTTCCTTCTTTTGCCCACACACAGGTTGTAGTTTCACGACTTCTCCTCCAAAGAGTTGGCCAGTATAATTCCTCCTCTGGTAGCTCCCAACAGAGCAACACTTAGTGCAACATTTATTAATCCTTTTACAGTCTAACTTAAAAGGCCTTAAACTTTGCAATTTGTTTGTTTGTTTAGATCTGGAGTGTCTAATTCCAGCAGATATAAAACTTTAATGAAATTAAAATGGGGCATTGCAGGTTCCAACGTCATAAAAAAATGTAGGTCCCTAATTTGTACCCACCTACTTACTTTTAATTTCGTTCTTGTCGGTTTATTTAAGATATATACGAAAAATAAAAAAATCAAAGGCTGTAATATAAAATGTGTTCTCCACTTTATTTTGTATGGAATATTTCTTTAACACTCTAATTAAGTTTTATATTCGATGGTTTTGCTGGCATCGACCTAAAAAAAATTGTAGATCCCTAATTGGTTAAGTACCTACTTTTAATTTTGTTTTCGTTGAATAATTTATCATATATATATATAATATATATATATATATATATATATATATATATATATATATATATATATATATATATATATATATATATATATATATATATATATATATATATATATATATATATATATATATATATATATATATATAATATATATATATATATATAATATATATAATAATCTATAAATGTTCACGTTGATTCCATTAAAAGTTCTGGGGAACCAAAAAAAAGAACTTTTTGAAATTTAGCAAACGGCCATAACAGGTAATAAGCTACATTTTTAAAATATTTTGGCAAGTGCAGCGTTGCCAGATCTAACCGAAACCAACGGCAACATTGTAATTTTAAATGGAACACCCTGTTTTTTATTGCATATTTGGATTCTACACAAAATTCTAAGTAAGTTTTATTAACATCTTCCTATACTATATCTTACCGTTTTTAAGAAAATAATGAATCACTATTTTTTTAAAGGAAAACCACCATGTTAAAAAGGTTTAATATATACGTGCTTAACGGAGCTGTATACTCGAATTTTTTTTTTTGGGTTAGACAATGCATGTATTTAAAAGATCTACATGCGATTATAGCAATATATCCTACAGGGTGTCCCAAAAAAAATGCGTTTTAAACCGATATTAAATAATGATTAAAACTTAATTTTTTTAAATACAACATACTGTATTTTATCCCATTTTTGAATAGACCAATAATTTACCTACAAAATGTCCATACATCTTTCTATACCCATCTGCCACCGTTTTTTAAATATAAGCAATTATTATATTTTTTAAGCATTTATTTCTTAATCAAACAAAATAAATCATTTTTACCTTTTATGTCAAATAGTTGTCAAAGCAATTTAAAATACAAATTTCCATGGCCTACCTATGTAAATTGTAAATTAAGCCGGTGGTTTACTGTAGATATTATTTAAAAACAGGGAAAAAATTAAAATTCGTTTGTATTTAAAAAACGGTGGCAGATGGGTATAGACTTATGTATGGAAATTTTGTAGGTAAATTATTGGTCTATTTAAAAATAGGATAAAATACAGTATGTAGTATTTAAAAAAAATGAGTTTTAATCATTATTAAGTATCGGTAAAAATGCAAATTTTTTGGGACACCCTGTAGGATATATTGCTATAATAGCATGAAGATCTTTTAAATACATGCATCGTCTAACCCCATAAAAAATTTCTAGTATCCAGCTCGGTTAGGCACGTAAATATTAAACCTTTTTAACATGGTGATTTTCCTTTAAAAAAATAGTAATTAATTATTTTCTTAAAAACGATAGATATAGGTATAGGAAGATATTTATAAAACTTACTAAGAATTTTGTGTAGAAACTGAATATGCAATAAAAAACAGGGTGTTCCATTTAAAATTAATGTTGCCGTTGGTTTGGGTTAGATCTGGCAACGCTACACTTGCAAAATATTTTTAAAAAGGGTTTATTACCTGTTATAACATGTGCCAAATTTCAAAAAGTTCTTTTTTGGTTCCCACAACTTTTAATAGGACACTCAACGTGAATCACCCTCGATATATATATATATATATATATATATATATATATATATATATATATATATATATATATATATATATATATATATATATATATATATATATATATATATATATATATATATATATATATATATATATATGTATTATGTATTTTTTTTTTTTAATTTGATTTTTTTTTAATTACTGTTTTATTTTTATTAATTTTACTATTTTTTTAACAACAGTGTAATACAGTAACACAAGGTTACAAAATGTTTTAGCACTTTTGACTTTTTATTGTTACAGTATCTTTAATAGCACTAGATAACAAGCTAATTCTGCGTTATTTAGTAATTTGAAAATACAATTATCATTACTGTGTGATAACTTAATTTTATTTTAATTAAGGGTTTTAGGAAACATTAAAAAAACGACTTTCCTCGTTTAAAGACAAAATTAATCTATTTATTAAATTAATTGCTTAAAAACTAACAGAAAGTGTTTCGACAATATTTTGATAATAGAACTAATACGCATGTAATCAGGTGAATAGCCGACATGAACCTCGTGAATCTCTAACCTATATTATTATAATATACAGTACGTTAAAATAATTATAATATAACAGAATTAATTAATTCTAAAATAATCCTAATTTATTATACATACATATATTATATTATTATACTACACCTCCTATGAAAAATAAAAAAATATTAAAAATGTTTACTCATCCTACTTATGATACATTTTTGTTCTATTTTTATGAACCTCTACTAATTTTTTACCTATCTTAATAAGAACATTTGGCGTTTTATCTTCAATTATTGGATAAGACCTGTAAAAATTCGTATCTTTTGTTTCAGAATCATTTCTAAGTAAAATTAAATCTCCTACTTTGTAACTTACAGCCTTAGATTTTTTGTCAAAATTAATTTTTCTTTTTTGTTTTGAATTATTAGATTATTTTTGCATTCTTGCCACCTTCTGTAGCCTATATTTTAATTCCGAAGGATAACTATCGAAATTATAAAGAGGATAAATTTTTTATTTGAATGTTAGATGGCAAATTACATAATTTCCCAAAGACCAACTCATAAGGTGTATATCGTGTTTCTGTATGTACACTATTATTGTATGAAAAACACCAAAATGGTAACCAAGAACTCCATGTTTCTGAATTTTAGATGTCTGTATGCGTAAATATGCATTTAAATGCTTATGAGAATTTTCAAGAGAACCTATTGTTTCATGATGATATGGTAGAGCACAACTGTTTAATTTGTAAGATTTTACACGTTTCTTTTAAAGTTGAGCTTAAAAAATTCACTGCCTTGGTCGTTATTATGCAATTTGGAATCCCATATCGTAATATAAAATTATTTACAAAACTCATTGCTAAACTACTAGATTCCTTATTTTTTAAAGGGTAACACTCCACGAACTTTGAAAGTTCACATTGTAAAGATAAAATAAATTTATTACCTTCGCATCCTCTTCTAAAGGACCTACTACATCCAAATAAACATTCTGAAATGCTGAAGATGCCGTTGTTGTGATGCACATTGGTTGTATATTAGGCCTAGAATGTTTAAAAAGTTGACAATCATCACAATGCTTAACGAACTTCTTCAACATCACTATGCAAATTGGACCAAAATAATATTTTTTTACATTATTATACATTCTGTTTGTTCCGCATGGCCACCAGTTGGCAGGATATGAAAATCATTAAGAATAATTTTTTGACACTCTCTATCAGTAATTTTTTGGACGTCCTTTATAATACAAATTTTAAAATCTTGTCTCTTTAGGGTTTCAATATATTTTTTATATCACTTAATAATTGCGCATTTTCTTCGTTTTTAATAACAACTAATTCCGGAATATATATTTTTTGCAAATTGTATTCAGGTCTCTAACGATGACCGTTAGAGCGCCGATCGAGAATCTGAATTTTGCAAGACATAAATAACTTTTAAATCTTTACAAAAATAACACTACCGATTTGAATTTCTATGTTTTTCTTTTTCTTTAATTTATCAAAATTATTTTTTGTAAGTAAACTTAATTCATATGAGTTTTGGACGTTTAATAATTCTACTACTCCAGGGTGATCAATCCTTGTCGCTGTCAAAATTATTAAAATCATATGATAACTTAATTTTTACCAAAAACAATAAGATCATCTAAATAAATAAAACAACTTTCATAATTAAGACCTGACATAGCAATTGTCATTGCTCTAGAAAAAGCATTAGGACTAATTTTTAATCCCATTGGAAGTCTAGTCATTTGATACTGTCCCTTACTGCCCACTGTAAACGCAGTGTATGGTCTACTTGATTTATCTAATTCCACCTGATAATAACTTTGTGATAAATCTAAATGAGAAAAATAAGTTGCACCAGACAAAGAATCTAAAATATCTGTTATAGAGGGCAAAGGCCACTTTTCATCCTGTAGTTGAGTGTTACAGCCCCTATAATCTATCACTACCCTAAAAGACTTATTACCATTTTTATCTACTTTTTTGGAACTAATAGAAGGGGGAGGACCATTCAGATTCAGCTTTTCAATTATGCCGTCTTGCAACATCTTGTTAATTTGTCTATCGATTTCTTGTTTCTGAGAAAAGGGTAACCTATATGGTTTTTTATATACAGGGTTGCATTTGGTTTTTCAAATAGATTTTTTGCTTATAAATGTTAGTCGTTGTTAAAGGATCATTATCCAGCAAGAAAACATCAGAGTATTTTGCACAAATTTTTTGTAAAGAATGTTTTCCTTTTTGTTTAAATCCTTTAAATTTAATAAACCTAACAATTTTTCTATTCTTTTAACAGATTTACTATTCGTTAAACCAAGGTCACAAAATTCGTAATTTTCAAGTAAATCAATTTTTGGCTTAAAATTTTAATGTGACATCCTGATCTCGAACGTTTAAAAATTGACCGGTATCTTATTTGATTTAGGAGTAACTATTGCTCCTGCAATAAAAACACCGTCTCCTACTTTGTCCGCGAGCACGACACAATCAATATTGTGTTCTACATGAAATATTTTATAATTTCCGTTCGTTTGGGAATTAAAGAAATATTTCTTGCTTAGCCTGCATTGGTACAGAAATCGATTGTCACCATCATAAAATGAAAACAAAAACTTTTCAAAATCTATCATTGCAGAATATTTAATAAAAAATCTAATCCTATAACACCAGAACTTTTTCCTCAAACTCATTAATCAGCAAAACGTATGACACACTTTTATATTATTATTTACTGTAAACGGTATTTTGTTGAGCCTAGCGAAGTTATTGAACCCGAAATTCCATTTATTTTAATTTTATCTGAATAATCTATATTTTGGTGCTTTTACATGTTTTTGAAAAATTACACTTACCGTTGCACCAGTGTCTAATAAAATTTTTAAGGTATTCCCCTCATAATTAATGTTATAAAATTTAAACTATTTAAATTTATTTGCTGTGGATTAGTATAATTAATGTCGAAAAACAGTTGACCTAAGGTTAATATTTGATGAATTATTTCTGCTTGTGCTTGGATTTTCTTTTTTCTAGCAGAGTCATCATTTTGCATGAAATACCCGCGTTGGCCATAACTATGACTCACACGGTTACCTCTTCTATTATGATGACCCCTTGAACTAGAATAGTTTCGTTAAAGTTTGAATTGATTGGCCTATTATTATTAAAATAGTTATTTTTATTAAAATTATTGTTATTACTACTACTACTGCTTCCATTAAAATTTGAGTAGTACCCCTAAAATTTGTTCTATTGGATCCCTATGAGTAAAATTATTATTAGACCTTATTCGAAACATTTCTCTGGGTACACCTAGCGATATTTCATCTTTGGCACCTCTTATGGCGTCATTTAAGCTTAAATAATTTCATGCTTTAATAATTGTTCTTAAATTTTGGTTGTTAAGTCCGTTCGCAAAAAGTATTAACAGCAATCTTTTGTTAACAGGCCTTAAGACATTGACATTTTGCTCATTGCCTTCAGCTTGTGTTAACGTAAGATCGACTAATAATTCCTCAATCGATCGTCCGAATTCATAAATTGACCTAGAATTTTGTTTTTCACTATTTAACTTTATAGATAAGGCGGATGCTGATTTTTTGGAAATAAAATAGTTTTTTAAGTCGTTTATTAAAAGAGTGTTAGATGTATATGTTTGTTTTAACCTAATCTTAGCATTTTTCTGACAGTCTAGTTTTTAAAACATAATTTGTTAATAATTTTTTACCGTCACTGTCTAGTAACGAGTCGTATAAGTTCTATAGCATCAATTATTTGTTTAGTTATTGTTTCAGAACCATTCATTATTGGAATTAATCCTGCAGCAGTTTTTAAATCGAATTTTTTCAGACATTTTTATTTCTGTTTTGAATCTGGTGAATCGAGATTAAAATCTACTTCAGGACTCTGGGGATTTAATTTTGCACTATTTAATCTTTCATTTAAAATATCATAATTTGCACTAAAATATTTCTCAATTTCAACTACACATAATTTTATCTTATCTACTAAGTTGGGTTCATGCGGTTCCCTATTAAATTTTTCCCCATATTGATTAAATTCTAACTTAAGCTTATCTAATTTAATTAATTTACATTCTAGTACCTTAATATTACTTTTTTTTTTCTGCGCCATCTTCTTCAAATTTCTATATATTACTCTTAGCTCCTCTAGTAAATATCTAATTTCATCTGCTTCCCTTGAAAGCCAATATTTTTCTTATAGTTTCCATTTCGTGTACCAATTATTAACTATTCCATAACCATTTTTCCATGTAACTTTTTTTATAACCATATATATTTAGTCCTAATGATTGATTAACCCTAAAAAATTACACCACCTCTCGGCTTTGATATCTCTTCTTATTTTTTTTCCATAGCCCTTTTGCATTTTACGAAGATAAAACATCCTATGGCAAGAACCAACAATATAAGGACAATTAAAGTCAGGACATCTTGGCTTTTTCGCCAAAACTGGTTTGTTTAGGCAACTGGCTTGCATCGTTGGTTTGTCCCCCACTATTACCCGCCGGGCAATAATTATTTTTCCTTACTTTGGGGTTTTTCCCATTTTTAGATTGACTTTTGACTAGACTCCATATTTATAGTTCCTAAGGCAGGATCGCCATGGATAACTTAATTTTATTTTTAAATTTAAAGGGGTTTTTGGAAACATTGAATAAAAACGACTTTTCTCGTTTAAAGACAAAATTAATCTATTTATTAAATTAATTGCTTAAAAACTAACAGAAATGCGTTTCGACAATATTTTAAATAGGCAACTAATACGCCATGTAATCAGGTGAATAGCCGACATGAACCCTCGTGAATCTCTAACCTATATTATTATAATATACAGTACGTTAAAATAATTATAATATAACAGAATTAATTAATTCTAAAATAATCCTAATTTATTATACATACATATATTATATTATTATACTACAACTGTTGCAAAAATTATTTATTCAATTCTTGTGTCGTACACAAGTCCAACAAAAAATGTGATGCCAATAACTTTATTGGAATCACATTTAAACGCAAGGGAAGCATAAAATAAAAATTTTAGTGTTTCTTTGGTATTGCACTTAAAGAAGTCTTTATATAGTCTAGTCGAGAAGTGTGTATTGAGGCTTGAAATGCAAATCTTAAAAAGGTGTTTTGGGGATTTTTTCTGCAAATAGAAATTGCAATTGTTAGTAACAAAAAACGAAAAAAAAAGCCGTTTCGATTTTTGATGATAACTCAAAAACCAACCATAAGAGATAGCGGAAATTTCAGATAGCTCTTTAAAGAAAAGGAAATTTCCAAAAAAAAAGCTCGACTCCCGGAACTCTTTCGCCTTTATTTATAAATTTAATTAAACGCTGAAAATGTGCGCGTCATTTTTGGTTGTTGTATCTCTTGTCTTCTAAATTGTACAGAAAAGGGTATTCTTGAACGATGGGTATAAGTGCCTTTTTATAAATCTCTATTAAAAAAAATAGGTAAGTAGATACTTATATTTTAGTTTGTGTGAAGGTATTGCAACAATAACAATTTTATTATCTAACAACGGTTTTTATTATCAAGTTCTAAAAAAAGTTGCTTTTACATACCTTAAAATCAGAATCCACTAAACACCTTTTTTATTGAGAATAATTTAAAAAATTATCATAATAATAAAATAACAAATGTCACAAAAATAACAACAAATGGAATGTGATAACTAAACAGAGCAACATGTAAGATTCTTCACGATGATACACGAAGGAGGCCGATGAGACTCAAATGCCACGGGACATTGACGCTGGCCAATAACACCTACAATACAAGGACAAAGTGCTGCGGCGTGACGTCATCACCCGGAGGCCGACCGAACATTGGTGCTGCTGCTGGCATTGCATAAATATTTATATTTTAAATCAATTGATTGCAGTATTGGCGATTAACATAATGCACAAAAAATTAATAAATAAAAAAAGTAATGACAAAAACAAATAATAATAATTAAAAGAGTAGTTAACTGGAAAATATGTCTCTAGACATTATATTTTAATTATTAGGTGATGCGTATTTTTACATTCTTAGATAGAAAAATGTCATAATGTCGATAAACATCATAAGTAATAATATCATACAATTCATTATTGATTTTTTGATAAGTATAAATTACCTAAAAAAATCATTTCGAATAAGTATTGAGTTTTGTTTTATTCCCTTTACCTAATCGATCATTTTTTTTCCACAGTAATTTTTAATTAAAGTGTTAGAAATACAACTCAATAAAATATCAATAATGGTTTTTACGAGGTGTATTGCAGCCTTCAAAAATATTAGATGTTCCTGTTTAACGAGAAATTTAAAATTAATAAAGATAATGATGATTTTTAGAAAAACATTTAGAAATTCATTTTCAAAGTCATTTAGTACCTTTTGAAATATTACATACGAAAAAATCACTATTTGGATAACTGATCTGAGGATAATGAAGACCACCCTGATTTAAATGATTTATCAGGTTAAAGTTGTCTTCAACAATAAGTTTTTCATTGCATATTAAAGAATTTTTGCAGTAATTACATTTTAATTTTTTAAAGCTATAGACTGCAATAACCGCCAAATTAGTAATTCAGACATTTGGCTTTTAAATCGTCTATATCGGTGTTCTTCAATGGATAATATTGCTAAATATTTCATTTTATTAGAATAACCCCAACACTGCCTTCATTATGATCAGGAAATTCGTGGTGATTCATAAAATTTTCAATGTTTAAAGTTCCAAAAATTGGAAGATTTTAATGTTAATATTATTGAATTCTAAGTATTTTTCAGATTCATAAAGTTGCTTATCGAGATATGATAATGCCCAGCCAATTGTCTGTATTTTCCAAAACGATTTTCTAAAGGATCGCTTTGCAGTTTTCCAAAAGCACATAGTTTAAATTTATTTCGTCAAAACAGTATTTAATAACTTCGACATTCCATAAACAGTATGAGTTAAGGCAGTGTGAGTCTGCCTTGTTAGTTTGTTAGTAAATTTTGCAGATTGCAAGTGTCCAACCAATTAATCATATTTTTCAGAAATTCTACTTTTGGATCATTTAATTTATCTTTTAATATAGGTTCCCCGAAAGAGATCACGCAAACGCTTCCCTTTTAGTGGTGTTTTTACATTTACAATACCCACCATTTATTATAACTTTTAAAATCTGCAGTATCTTGGAATGGGGAATATCTTTTCCATAGTTTTGGAAGTCCTCAACAACAAATGGATTAAAATTTTAATGCTAATTTAACATTTTGTCGGTCTAAACTGGGAAAAAGCTTTTAAATTTAAGGATACCGAATTTTAATAATTTACCGTTTCTAAATCGTCAATTTTTTTAATGAGGAAAACGATGCGCATTTCTGATCGTTGGAGCGGTAAAAAAGTCAGGATAGGTGAATGCCTGATTGGTTTTGAATTAGCCGTTGGGTAAATACATTTAAGAAGTGGAAGAATCAAACAAATAGAACAAAGGTCTTTCTGGATTAACAGGATGTTGATATACAATGCTGAGTTCTTTTTTTAGTGAAAATTAGAAAAGTTTCCCATTTATTGAATTATTATCGTTTACAATAAAACACTTTATAACCAATATCCTCTAAACGAATTATAATAGTTTTGATAAAATTGAAAAGTAATTCATGATTAATTTTAGATATAGGAGCGATATGAACAACTTCTTTAAAATTTGAAGAAATACTAGAAACCATAACGGTATACGCAGATGTTGCTAACGAATCACTATTATTTATTGCCGCTCCTACCACATTACCACCTTTATAATCAAATATGGATCAATGTAATTTCATCCATAAGTAAATAACATATTTGTCTTGATCTTTTAAATATTTAAAGATGTTTTGGGGATATGTTAAAAAAGCTTTTTCTCATCGATATGAGGATCAGTTAAAAAATTATTACAGACTCCTTTAATAGTTTGGGGGGGCAAAAGGTCCATGATTTCGTAAATATCTATATGCATGAGGACTAATGTATATAAAATTGAACAGAAAACCATAGTGGTAGTAGAATATCTATACCGTTCTTTTGGTATGTTCGAATTTTAGCTGATCAGAAATAAAGTCAATTCCTTTGATAAATTTTCATCCCTATTTTTAAGTTTTTGAGGATATTGGACATAAAATTTAAACACGATTAAGCTTTGACATATTTTTGTATTATTTGCTTGATTATCAAGATTGTGATCAAGATTATCATAATGGGGATTGGAACTGTCATGTTTGATATCATCGTTACTGTCTAACGAAAGTAATCATCGAGTTGTCAATTGTATCGAGTAAATTTCTTATTTCTTCCAAATTATTGACAAGAAAGGTGTTTTAGCATTATTTATTGGAATACTCAAAAATTGTCCATATAAATATGTATTTACTTCTAAATTTTAGCAATTACAACAGCCCAAGTAATTGAAGGTCCTGGGGTATGTTCTACTTTAAATATGGTTAAGCCATTCTGATCAGTTACTGTAAACCACCCCTTACCCAAATTAAAAGCCTGAAATAATTGCTCGAGTTGCTCGAAAGTTTCATAAACCGTAAATTTCTTATGCGCTAAATATTCTTGTTTACTTTCTTCTATTGCCTGTTAAAAACGAATTTTATCCAATTCTTTAAGTTTTTCATCTTTGCTTTTTCGATGTGAAATGTTTTTCGACAAGTATTTTGGACAATTGGGAAATTTACTAGGTACGCTTGTTTGTTTTAATCGTGGCAAAGTTAAACTAACTGAAACGATCTCACCCGTTTTCGTATCCTGTTGGGAAATTTTGTAAATAAAATCGCCTTCCTCAAAATGACACTCACATACTCGGCTATTGTTATTTGGAATAAAATTTTCTCGAGGAATAGCCGTTAACCACTTTCTGCGAAGATTCTCGTCTCTGGGAAAGCGAAACACTCGCGCTTTTTTTCCACTCACATAGTTTTCTTTACATCCAGGAACACAGCACTTATTAGGCATTTTAAACACTACACTGTCGTCACTTATTATAGTATAAGAAAAACACACCTTAAATAAACAGTTCAAATTCAACGACCGATTTTATTGAGCGCGTATATTGACCCAAAGAGAGTAAACACGGAGCAAATGCAAACGCGACGTCCATATTGAAACAGGCGATTCTCTAACAGGGTTTCCAAATAACACCTATACCAGCAACATTGGATAGTACAGCC
This sequence comes from Listronotus oregonensis, assembly GCA_019359885.1. Taxonomy (NCBI): domain Eukaryota; kingdom Metazoa; phylum Arthropoda; class Insecta; order Coleoptera; family Curculionidae; genus Listronotus; species Listronotus oregonensis. The sequence continues at coordinate 13,389 of JAHBCN010001087.1, forward strand.
AGTAATGTGTTCGACTGAAAGACAAAAACTTTTACTCTCAATCTGGCAATGTCGCTTTAAATACGTCAGCCGATTGCGGGATTTCGAAGGCTGGCGACCGGGCAGATGTTTTATGGGACGGGGTCGTAATAAGTTAGGTTAAAATCGCTAGGCCTCCAGAGCATGACGTCAGCATCGGTTTTAAGTTAAGCGCTTTGTCTTTGTATTGTAGGTGTTATTGCGCTGGCTTGTCTTACGTCGCGCCGCATTGCGTCGCGTAGATGGGCGGGCTTTAGTTTGATTAAATGTAAAGTATCCGTGTTTTATTTTATCGCGTTGCGCTAGTGGGCAAGCACCTTTAGAATTAAAACCGAGTAAGTTACACTAAATAATTATTTCTAAGGTATTAAATATTAGTTAAAAATTTTTAAAAAGTAATGGTGTATTCAGATCACAATTGTCGTACAAATTTCGCTTTGTGGAGCCCTTCTTATATACGTACTTAACAAGATAAATTTTATTCCCTTGTTTATAATAATATTAAAACATTGACAAAAAAAACAAAATTCCGAGTAATATTGTCAAAGCTATAAATCTATTATAAACAAAGAATTAAAATTTATTACACTTTTATGGCGTGATCTTGTTAAGTATGTATTTAGGAAGGGCTTCACAAAGCGAAAAATTTAAACGACAATTATTTTAACTTTTTTTTAATACACAATGAAGACGAAATTTCAAAAGAATTTTGTTAATTAACAATTGTCTAACTTGTTAAAAAATTAAATTTAAGTTAAATTTTCAACGGCAATGAATTCTTTGGAGAGTTCTGAATACACCATACTTTTTAAAAATTTTTAATTAATATTTAAAATTTTAAAAATAATTATTTAGTGTAACGTGCTTTGTTTTGACTTCGAGCGCGCGCAACCGAAAAGATCGCGCGAAGGCCCATTTTCAGGGTTAAATTAAAATTATAAATAATGGAGGTAGCAAAAAAAAAAAGTTCCGGAAGTGGGATTTTTTTTTGGAAATGACCTTCTCTTCAAGATTTTTTTTGCAATTTTTTTTTTTGCAAAAATCCAAATGGCTCTTTTTTCGTTTTTTGTTAATAACAATTGCAATTTTTATTGATAGAAAAGATCCTCAAAACGACTTTCTTAGATTTGCATTTTGCGTCGAATAAGATATCGCTCATATTTTTCGAAGCCTTCTAACTATTTTTTGCAGAAAACAGACTTCTTGACTGAACTAATAAAGTGAATAAAGCTTATGTAGAATTAAATGCAAAATAAAGTATAAACTGCCATCGGAAAGGTTTTGCCTGAATGAAGAAGTTTAATATTGCCACAGTTTTATGCTATGCGAAATATAAAATTAAAATCTGCGAAATATTTAGGTTTTTTAAATGGGCCCCCAAGGTAAATTTTAATGTACAAGATTTACGTTCTCCGTCCTTTAAAGTTTTATTTACCAATTTTAAATTATTTTAGGTAAACCAATTCTCCATTCTATCCTTGATATAACTTATCTTTATCTCCAAGATTTAGGAGGTTTGCCTTAAACTTTGGAGAGGTGTTAGTAAATGTATTTTAATATACAATATTAAGTGCAGAGGACCCCAAACAGTATCCTGGGGATCTCTACTCGTAACAGCACACAGCTTAGACTTATCGTCAGGGTGTCCCAATTTTAACACTTTTAAAAAAGTTATATAGGCGTCATGTGCTCTTATTTGGGTCAAACTTATCTGCAAAGGTATTATGAATTCTTTGCTCAAGTTGTTGTTGGGTTAGAATGACTTCTTTATAAATTTTATTTTTTAAAACTCCTAAAAAAAAAATCTGAAAGTGTTAGATCCGGAGATCGTGGTGGCCACCTTAAGGTGCGTTTAGACCTGAGCACGCACGCACTGATCCACTGCGAATGCTAAAGTGTAAACGGTTATGCGCGCACGCTCACGCTGTGTTTCTATGCGCGAATAGCTTCGGCGCGATCCGCCGGCTGTCGGTCTCGATGCGATGCTCAAAAGAATTAATTGGTTCGCGAACGTCCAGTTTGAACGGGGTTGGGACTGTTAGGAGTATCTACGAACGCACGTACTTCAACTGGCGAATTAGTTTAATTTGAAAATGGAGTGGAGTAACACCAAAGTTTTGCTTCTATTGCAAGAATTCGAAAAACTTCCTATATTATGGGATGTGAGGAACCAAGAATATTACTCTAAAACAAAAAAACAATATGCTTGGCAAGCACTTGTGAATAATTTAAATATTGCAAATTTAGATAGTGCAGAAGCACAAAAAAGATTAAAAGTCTCTTGGGATCGTTTCGCCGTGAAAAAAGTAAAATTAGGGCCAGCATGGAACTGGAAAAGGTATGTATATGCATATGTATACCGAGTGTTGCTCTGCCGGGCGGTACAAAGAAAATCACATGTAAATTTTCAAGTAGTAAAATATTGGCTCTCCTAATTATTTAAGACAAAAATGTTATTTAGATATTTTGAGGAGCACAAAGAATTGTACCCAATGTGCAAGCTTCTTTATTATTTCACCAAACCCCAACCAAAACAAATTCTAATCCAAATTAACATCCCTTTTCTGAGAGTTAAACAAAACTATTATTTTTGTTAAGAAAATATTATTTATTTTTTTTAGCTTAATGTTTTTTTAATACTGTTTTATTTTTTTTATTATTTTAATACTTTATACATGTGATATATGAACTGTTTAATAAAAATAAATTAACAATCCAAATATACATACCTTTATATAATTTCTTTTACGCACTTCCACTATGGCTTGACAAACTTCAGGAATAATATAAGAGATAGAGAAGAGACTCTGAAAAGATATTGTAAGCTGCTGTAGGAGTCCCCAGTTGCCAAAAAACGTAAAGTCAGTGCTAGACGTTCTCTTGGTGATATTGACTTTCTATAATTTGTATCCATTTTAATAATTTTGGGAGTTATCAAACTAAGCAGATATTCGAAGTCATTTTTTGTCATTCTTGTAAAATATCGAAATTGATAATAACCGTTATCTGTCACTAACTTGCGTAATATAGTATTTTGTCTGTTGCGTAAAAATTGAGTTTGCCACCAACGACGAGGTCTATGTTTACGAGCTTCTTTCTTTTTTATCAAATTATACATTAAAATAAATGCACCCGCCATGATTTCATCGTCGTCTTCCATTATTAACGCACTCCTGCGAACAACTGGATCAGCTTGTGCGTCGAAATATACATAAACCTATTTAAACGCTTTCGCAAACGAATGCGTGCAGGGATGCTCACTGCGTACGTACTCAGGTCTAAACCCACCTTTATATGTGTTCCTATCCGACGGTTTCTAAAGAGAGTATTTAAATACTCTCTAATTATTTATTAATACACTAGTTTATTTTGAAATAGAAAACAACTTACATTTACCCCAAATCGACCTTGTTGAAAAAGGAAAAGCCGAACTATTTGCCAAACTATTTGCTGATAATTCTACGCTTGATCCACCTATAATCTTCCTCTCCCAACAGTTGCCCCTGTTTCTCATAAAATGTCCTATATCATTTTTAAAGTCAAACAGATCAAGCGTATCTCTTAATACTTAATCTTATCACAATTAAGTCCCTTATCTAAGATAAAAAATAATTGTTTGTGTATTAGGAGTGCAAAATATTTTATTTTGCACTCCTAATACACAAATAAAAATTGTTGTGCATATCTACACATTTGGCTAGTGACCCATTAATTATCCGTGAAAGTCTGGTCGACTTTTTTATATGTTTACAATAAATTTTTATTTTGTTTTACATTAAATAATAGATAGATAGATAAATATTTATTTGTTCATTTGTAATGATAAAATAACCCTAGAACTATAAACCCATTTTTTTACCTAAAATCTACAAATCGGGATTTTTGCTCTTAAAATAGTTCTGAAAGCAGTAATCTGACTTATAAGTACTCGAATTCTTTCGTTTTGTTATGTGAAAGAGAATGATAAAAAGCAAATTCAATGTTATCACGATTTAGTTGTTTAAAAATTAATTTGAATAGCTATAGGTACTTAAAAACAGCCAAACCGTCATTTAACAGACAAAAATTTAGAACTATTTTTCTAAACAACCGATTTTTAAATTTCCAACGGAATTTTAAAGGATACATAAGACTTCAAGAAAAAATATATATTATCGTGATGTTTTGCAAAAAAAAGGCTATTTATTTGGGATTTTGAAAATTCGAACAAATTAAGAATCCGATCAATGGAAAACATCAAATAAATAATCATAAAATAATGGCTTTCAAGAATCTATTTTATCTCATGGAAAATATGAAAAAAAAAAACAGATTAATTAAACAGATATAAAAATATTAAAAAAAAAACAGTTACGATTATACTTATTATTATTTACTTATTAAAATTTACCCGGGGTAGATATCTACACCGATTTGAAGTTTAGGGATAATTATTAATAGAAAATAGAGACAAAAAATTTAACATTAATTTACAATGACTTTGGCAACCCTAAACAAATATTATCAACATTATGCTTATATTATTGTTATAATTATTCAAATAATGAAAAATCTACTCCGCGTTCCCCGACATTTCCGATCAGAGAAAACACTTGAATAAATTGGTATCGTTTGCACAAATATCCCCTGAAACTTTTTTGTCGGTTCGCGATCGGCGGAGACGCCGCACGGTGTCTTTGAAGCCAAAACATCAAAGGTTTATATGCAAGTGGCCTAACTTATATATTGTATATTCTTTAAACTATGCCTGAGCGTACCTGGTTTTAAGCGCGCAACTTGAAAATTTAGGACAATATTTTAAAAATATTGTAGAAAATAAACAAACAAAAATGAAAAAAACGATTTTTGAAGCCGTAAACCCTAGGTAGGTATAGGTAGGTTAAAAGTGAGTAGGTATAACACCCTTGCACCGCGACCGATCGGTCTATTGTGGCTCACACCTTTTTATATTTCTCCCACCAGGTCCAGACTCCTAATAAATCTAATGATCCTGTTGGGAGAGAGATCTTTCACCTCCCCCGGCAACAAGGTGTCATTGCCGAGGATTGCGAATCTTAGTCGTGCCATTGCTGGGCACGAGCACAGTATGTGCCGATTCATCCCCCTCCATGCACATGCGGCATTCGGCGTCTTCCGCCATACCGATCTTCTGCATGTGGTGTTTTAATCTGCAGTGTCCCGTGTACAGTCCCACTAGAGTTTTAAGGTGTTCCCTTGATTGATCCAGTAGTTTGACAGTACATTGTTGGTTCGATGGGCTTATAAAGGCCTTTGAGTGTCTGAGACTTGGAAGTCCATGCCAGGACCGAAGATTTTCTCTTTGTGTCCAAGCTGATATGAACTGCTTGGCCGTTCCATAATATATACCGATGACCGGTTCCGGCCCTGTGAATTTTGTCTCCGCCCTCTTTTGGCAAGGAGGCTGCGGATTCATTACCCTCTAGGCCGGTGTATCCAGGTATCCACAGTAGTGTAACCTTATTGTTTTGACCCAGTTTGGTCAGCGCACCCTTGCAATTCCAGACGGTTTTCGAATTGCACCGACTGGATTCAAGAGCCTTAAAAGCTGCTTGACTATCGGAAAATATTTTAATTGTCTTACGTGTGCAGTGTCCACCCTATGTAACCCCTTAAGCGAGCGAAAATTTTTAAATTTTGATTTAACCATATAAAGTTTGACCCAAAAAGAGCACATAACGCACATATACTTTTTTTAAAGCCACTAAAAATTACGGAGATACCCTATGAAAGTGTCGAAAATGGGAGACTCTGTACATGTATACACACTTATAAATCTTAAGAGATCTATGTGTTTGTAGCCGGCTTAGGTTTATAAATACTAGGAGCTTACCTTTTTTTGTCACTTATTTTTTTGAAATAACAAGCAAAATCACGATAAAAATATGGTCATATTTTCAGACGGCTTTTCGTCATATTGCATTCATATGCGGCTTTAAATTGAGTATTGTTTATAGCAATATAAAAAAATATTTTATGCGGTTCTTTAACCCCTTAAACAAGAGATAATTTTTAAATTTTGATTTAACCACTTAAAGTTTGACCCAAAAAGAGCACATGACGCGTATATAACTTTTTAAAAACCACTAAAAATTACGGAAATACATTATTAAAGTATCGAAAATGAGAACCCTGTACATGTATACGCACATATAAATCTTAAATGATCTATGTGTGTTTGTGGCTGGCTTAGGATAAATACTAGGTGCTTACCTTTTTTGTCACTTATTTTTTTTTTTAAATAACAAGCAAAATCACGATAAAAATATGGTCATATTTGGAGACGGCTTTTCGTCATATTGCAATATCACATATTAAACGGTAAATCGCTTTACTTCTTTTATACCGAAATGCAATTCGCTTGAAATTAATAATGTTGTATTGCGACTCTACCTACTAGCGTCATAAATATGTTTCTACTGTAAATATTTCAAGAAACTCCATAATAGACGAAGAAATAAATTGAAATTTAACAATATTTTTTTGATTTCATATTAAATATGAAAATTACTTTTTTCTTTTATACAGTGTGTCCTGATTCCGTTAAAATTGCGGTATCGAAAATTGCAACTACGTTTTAATAAAACAAAAGATGACACCAAAAATTTTTCATGGCTCTCCTTGTTTTTGACAGAAAGGGCGATTTTTGTTTTTCGGGGGTAATATCCCTAGTGCATTTAATTTTTCCAGAAAAATTCGGAAAAACGAGTTTCTAAGTAATTTGTTTTAACAAATAGCATGAACGAGAGTGGTTTTAAAAATCCGTGTCGAAGACGAGGATTTTTCCACTTTCGCGAATGCTATTTGTTAAAACAGATTACTTAGAAACCAGTGTTCCAATTTTTCCACAGGAAAAATTAGATGAACGAGGGATATTTGGTAAGATTATTTCCTAAGTTTAATAAACATTTTATTTCAATACATTTTTTTATTAAAACAATAAGAACAATAATTAATAAGAACAATATAACTTTTAAGTTAGGAAAGGTAATTACTTCAAACTCATTTTAAATTACAATTAACATAAAAATTACGATTATTGTAGGTTACAGGAGTATTGTTAGCGATATCGGTTAAATTGTTTTTAATTATGTTTGTAGTAGCACTATTCTCTATGTTGCTGTGAGTAGTGTCAAACGATTGATGGTGTTGGCTCGAAGAAGTGTCTATTTTCTGTCTTTTCAAGGGAGCTTCGAAGCTTGTAGATGGTACATTATTTTGGACGGTTCTTAAGGCAGTGATGATATTTGAATAATGTTGACTGTCCATTTGTAGATACGGTTGGATAGACGCAGCTTTGGAATGCCCTGGGATTTTGATGAGTTGCTGCTCGCCTACACCGGCCTTTGCCAGATTAGTAACAGCAGTTGATCGCAAGAATGGTTAGATATTTTAACTTGTCGTGTTCATACCTGTTTGGCTGCGCTTTGTCCATTTGACAGTTCATTTCTTCCAACAGGAATGTTTTAAACCATCCATGCAGATTGGATTGCCATGCTGAATTTGGTGTCAAAAACAATCTATTTGTTGTTATTTTTTACGTTCGTTTGTTTAACAGGGATTTGTACAAACGTACCGGACAAAACTCAGGGTTTTTTGAATTAGGAACAAGCCACTTGCTATCGCACAGATTTTTTGCACCACTTTGTGCAGTTTTGTTGAAGACTGTGTTATACTCGATCCTTCCTTAAACAAGGAATACATAATTTGACTTAAAAGTCAAAATATATTTTGTAGTGTGATTTTAAAGTCGATGTATGCAACTTTTAATTTTTTTGGAAAAGCAAAAGAAAGCTCAACTGCTGCAATAAAGTAAAATTTATGCTGCAACCCGGTTGGGGTTGTCTCATCCCATAAGGACACCATCTTGAAAGTAGTCTCATATTTAAAAATGAACTTTTTCTTTTTTCTTCATGTTTCTGGAGACTTCTCCTTTTCGCATTTCGAGCGTCTCTAGCTGGCTTAAAGGTAATGTTGTGGAATGGGTCGAACACGATATTAAGTTCTTGAAAATATTTTTCCTGCAGTTTTTTTGCAACGATATTCCACATTACTTTTACACACAGTTCTTTGTAGTCTTCCCCATTAGCTTTACGCATGTTTCACGCCCAGTCCTTGAGGATTAAATTTAGCTCGCCTGTAGTTGTTGTCTGAAGTAATTAGTTATTTTTTGCTTGGCAAAATTCCATAAATTGCTTCCAGATCGATGTGTGAGTTTTCTGAGTATTTAGTGGAACACTATTTTCAACAGCCGTATTAATTTTACTTTCGGAAACATTTCCAAACCGATTAATTTTGAGTTTCAGTTAAAAAATTAATAAATTCGTAAGCGTCGTTTATGATCTTTGTTGTTGGTAACGGTACATAGCAACACAGCATAGAAACCATCAAGTTTGTTTTTACAAGGCAACTTGTCAAACTTGCATGAAATTTTTTCGATTTTTGATTCCGGAAAAACTGCTGATAGCTAAGTTGACAGTTGTTAAGTAATTTTTCTACTTAAAATTTATATTTGACATACCAATTCTTGATAGCGATTGGTCAAAATTAATAGGAAGGAAATAATCATTTTTAAAAACCCCCTCGTATTTTAATTATATTGTACCTTCAGGCCCGGATTTAGGGGAGGGCAACCGGGGCTACAGCCCCGGGGCCTCCACAAAAGAGAGTCCCCCACAATAGAGACTTCGAAAAAAAAATTCAAATTCAGTCTAGTAAACACTAGTAAATAACTTTTCCTTTCATTATTTTTTTTTTCGCGTTTTACCTACAGTTTACTTTGTACAAACATGATTACATTAAATATTAACAGAAATCATCGATCTATATTTGTTCACTCCAATCAGGCAATCAGTAAAATATCAAAAATCTTAAATGGCCCTGATAAGCACTTGCAACTTACTCCCCATCTTAAGGGAGTATCGCAATGGCTCAATGGCTGAGTGGGGTGGTACTCGCCCGCAGCCTTGGAAGTTGGGTATTCGATTTCGTATCTCAACTCTTTAGTATTTTTCCTTCAATAATATATATTTATATAATTTACATTACCTTAAAATGGATTTCCGCAAAGAAACGCCTGATTCAATTAATTACCAAACATATTTGATCAACAAATAAGAAATAATTGTTTTTTTCACCACGTTTGTTTCATTACCAAAATCATCAAAGGTAGAACCTCAGTGCATTCGTTCGATGACGCGCTTGCACGTGGGCACGCGCGGCGGGCAAAAAATCTCAACTTTCTGTGTAAGTTCCTGTTTGACCTCCGATCAGTGAAGTGCTCGCGATAAAAACTACATAGTTTTTTCCGGGAAGGCGGCTAGAGGTGCTGTATCAACGGCTTTTACCATCGGGGATCAAGAAGAAACTCAAGCCAAACGATGGAGTCCTTCTTCTGGGGCTAAGCGCTGTGAACGAAGATTCCTATACCTGTTCCTTTCTGAGGGCCCCACGCACGAGGTATTTTCCTAATGGCGGAAGATGGTTGCGCGCTCAGCAGGGAGGGGCAGTACTGACAGAAAACGGTTATGCGTGATAACAGAAGCAGACCTTGGTCGGAATGTCATTGTTTGTGCCCTGCATCGATATTTTTTTTTTGCTAAAAATTCAAGTTTTGGAAAAGTTCGGAATTTCTGGGGGTTACAGAGCCCGACGATCCAGAAGTTCCACCTACGAAGCTCGGGAAAGTTCCCGTTGACAACAACGTGTGTCTGGAACGAAAAGAGCTGGCTGAACGTTCACCGACGGAGGCCAAGAAAAGGGAAAGCAAAGCAAAGCAAACTTTCTGTGTGCGTACATAAGGTTTTTTAGTCTACTTACCCTTTGTCGCGGAATAGCAACGTAATTTACATTAGCTGAAATATGTTTTGGTTTAAAAAATGGTAGATACATATATTTGTAAAAGTAAAGTAATTTTTCTCATTTTTTTAATGTAAGAACTAGGGCTCCCACACGAAATCTTCCCAAGGGCCTCCACAGTCTTAAATCCGGCGCTGTGTACTTTACAAACAAGGTTAAGAGTAATATTAGTAGGCATTTTTATGTATAATCTAGAGATGTAGTTACGTTTGTTTCAAATTTAATATTTTTCGGGAGATATTACCCAAACATATGATTTGCTCTATGGATAACCCTGTATGTTATTAAATCAATAAATTATGTCGAATGGTAGCTTTATAAAAATATGTAATCCTTAAGAGTTTTTTTTATTTTTAGTCTATAAATCGAACTTTTAAAATTTTAATTTTAATTTTACGCAGTAAGCTGTGTTTACATAATTTTCCGTTACTTCAAAGTTCTTAAATTGTAAAATATTTGGTATAATATATTGTATTTTCCAAATAATCCCAAAAAAAAAATAAATCTCATCTACTTGGAGCCCGCCTTATCGGACCATGGGTGCCAGACCTGGAAAATTATCATCTAAATATGCCCTTATTATGAGTGCATTATGTCCATTAACTGGGCTAACAGTATCGCATAATTCAACTAAAGTATTTTCCAGAATAATTATTTACTAATTTAGTGTTAAACTTTTTTCATAGATTTGAAATTTGAATATAGATCTTAGAATAAAACAGCCCACACTAAAACCTTGTTGCTCTTTACAAAAAATTATGTAATACGTGAAGATGATATTACCTTAAAACACATTATGTATATATTAAATAAAAATAATGTATTTTTGCATTAAATTTATTTAGTCGTATTTTCTTAGAATATTTTCCAACAAAGAAAATGTTATAAATGGCATTATTACTGAGAAATTAGTACTATTTATTACTTACTACCTTTTTCCTAAGGGCGGCAGAATAGGCCTGATGACTGTGAATATAAAACACTAAAACTATATAACCATATAATGAAACGTAAATAAAAGATTACAAAACAAGTATTTTTTATTATTTCAAGCGAGATAAATAAATATTTTTTTTTAAATAAAACTACCAAATACGACAATCCGCCATGATGTTCTGAACGCCAATCAGAGCAAATGACGTCACGTTAGAGTAAACAAATGATCATAACCTATGTTTTGTTCTCGTGCTGTTGGTTTCTCCGGTTTTATTTACGATCATATTGTTTTCATTGTTAAGAATGCTTTTTTAAGCGTTTTGTCTGTAATAACGTAACTTATGAAATGAGGATTTATAAAGGCCAGCAGCGATAACTTGCCTAGAATCGACTTGTTGATGCTGGGAGAGTTTCTGGCATCAAACAGAGATTTTTGTTCTGCATAATTTAGAAATGTCAAAACTTCCTTGTAAATATGATATACTTTCAAAACAATATAACATTAATGTAAGAAAATAGGCCCTTACCTTATTAAAAATCGTATTCATTAAATAAGTTTTGGATTAGAGGTTATTTGTCATTGATTCTTTTTACTACTTAGAGACCAAATACCTACACATAGCTTTTTTATTTTAGGTCCTCCAGGGCATCTTACTGTAGTGTAACTTGTATTAAAGTATAACCCCAGATAAAGCCTATAACTTTTAATTTCATGTTAAGGTTCCTTGCACATATAATAAGAGGTAGAAACCTTTATTTTATTAATGTTCACATCATGCTTTATCAACTAGCATGCGTGACCACATTGTACAAGTGGGGCCAAATACCTTAGAGTTTGGGACAAGATTCTTTGGAACAGTAATAGTTTGTGTGGTGTAGACATCCACTAAGAAAGGATTTTTCAGGATTCAGTTCGGTTGGGGTGCACTTATGGGGGCAAAAATAAAAAAACTTCACGCGGAAGAAGTCGCGCGCAAAAGCTAGTACATCTATATGTATAAAAGGTGGCAAATTGATAAGATTGATTTGATAGACAAAACCTAACCTCAAAACATTTGTTTGTTCATTTGAATCTTCAAACAAGGACTATAAGTTTACAAAATTAAGTTAACACGTACGTCAAAGTGATCTTCACAAAAGTAAAGCTGAGTTGTTCCTGTTAAATCACGCCTTGCAAGCCCAAGCCACTTATCTCGTATTGTTTTTTGTACGGCACGAATACAAATAACTTGTTAGGAGTTTTTATTAACATGTTAATACACAGAGGGACCGCACACCACCTATACGATTTTGAATTCATGTTTTAAACACGTAAAATAACTTGTAATTTGGAAGAGCGTTTGTGTTTGCACTTTGTTTACTCTAATGTGACGTCACTAATCAACGCCATGACACTTTGAAGCGTTTTGGTGGAAACTTTAAACTTAATATTTAAAATACATTTTTTCAACATAAATCTTGATTTTTTTCCGAAATATGATATTCGTTATAATTAACAGTTTTTTAAAATCTGTCATCATGCCTATTGGTTTTGTAGAAATAGGACAAAAGGAATAAATACGTTATCATGAAAATAAACTATTTTAAATTAACTCTACTATATAAATTCTTATCAAAATTACTCAATTTCTGCCAAATTTGGACTTGTCCAATATCTTTTAATTTAACTTTAAATTTTCGTCCAACTTCACGGTTTCTTCTCGCAGTGCGCTGCTCAGGAACTCTGATATATTATTCAGCGGTGTGACGTTGAGCTCAACATATTTATTACACTTTATGAGATGATGCCAAAGTTCTTTTACATCTTTTATTTTTGCAACTTGCTTATACGGTAATGCATATTATTTATTATTCGTACCAATTTGAAATTCCAATGAGATTTCTAGTATCTAAAGGATTTTCAAATATTCTTTGTTTTTAAATAAAAAGACGATATTTTTAGCCTAAATGTATTTATTTCTTTTATAGTAGCGTCAATAAATACATAAAACTGCCAAAATTTGGAAGTCCTCAAGAACAGGTCCGATTTTGATATATATTTTTTTAAATTTTGTTTTTAAATTTATTTAAAATCAGAGCAAACAAATATTTATGTTGTTTAAAAAAATATCTATAATATTTAAAGGGAACATTTTTTTAAATCGCTGTAACTTTTTAAATATTAATTTTCGTCATTTTTACACAGAATCTCTTTTGTAGATAGTTAAATATGCAACAAAAATAGCTTTATAATAATTTATTGTATCTTTCATAGTTTCGAAGATATCATGAAATTTAATTTCTGAGAGTTGAAATTTTACTTAATTCCTGGACTGTAATTATGGATTATAAGATATTTTTTATATAATAGTAACATTAAATGAATATACATAACAAAATTAATAATTTATATATTTTTTAGGATTTAAACAACTCTTAGAAACATATTCTATATTAGATATTTAAGAAAATATGATAAAATATTAATAAATAAAATTTTCTTTATCAGTATTTTAAAATATTTTATTAAATTTTAAAAAATTTTAGCTTTACTCACATATACAAAAACTATAAAATTTAATTTTTACTTTTATTTTGCGTATCGGAGATATCATCTTCTTCAAGAAGTGGGTGGTTATCGCAGTCACTTCCACTGCAAACACTAAAAGCCGGTAAGCATGAAGGCTACTTTTCTGCAGCCACATGCTGAACCGCATCCTATTTTGCAGGAGCAAAATATGATTTTTAAGATGGTTTCAGGTGCATCATTTTTAGTGGTTTTAAATAATCGTCTTTTTGCAACCCCATTCTTCAGAAGGGATTAAAGAATTAATTTTTCATTGCTAAACGTATAAGGACTAAACTAAACTCTTATGACATGTTGTTTTGCAACCTACTCTGTCGAAGGTAGTGAATGAAGATGTACACTTTTACCTTTTTAAGCTAATGCTAGGAAAGTTTTTGGTACCTTTAAAATAAAAGGCGGAGGTAGTAGCACATCCAGTGAATGCATAAATAAATAAAATATGCTCTTTTTTAAATTTTTATATTTACTTAACATAGTTTTTGTTGAAGGCATTATTTTTGAGTAGTTAAAAAACATTTCTTTATCATCAGGTGCTAAGAGTTTACTTACAAGTCCAGCAATGGAAAATTAATTTTCTAATTCCTCCTGAAAAATGGGGTTGACAAAAAGACGATTATTTAAAACCAGTTAAAATGACGCAACCAGAAGCACCTAAAAACGTCTTAAAAATTATGTTTTGCTCCTGCAAAACAGGATGTGGTTTAGCATCAGCAACAGAAAAAGTGGCCTTCATTGCTCACCGGCTTGCAGGGTTTGCAGTGGAAGTGACTGCAATAACCCCTCCACTTGAAAAAGAGGAAATATTCAATATGCAAAAGATAAATAAAAATTAAATTACATATTTTTCGTATATGTTATATAGGTATATATGTGGGCGAAGCAAAAAAAATACATTTAATAAAATATTTTAAAATTATTCATAAATACCTCTTTATAAAATTTTACTTATTTAAATTTTATCATATTTTTTTAAATATCTAATATAGAATATGTTTCTCAGAGTTGTTTAAATCCCAAAGAAATATATAAATTTTTAATTGTGTAATTTATATTCAGTTTATGTCACTATTATATAAAAAATATATTATAAGCAATTATAACAGTCCGAAAATTGAGTAAAATTTCTGCTCTTAGAAAGTGAGAAAAGTTAACGATATCTTCGAAACCATGAAAAATACGAAAAATTAATATAATACTATTTTTGTAGAAAACTTTATAATCTACGAAAAAAGATTCTGTGTAAAAATGACGAAAATTAATATTTAAAAAATTACAAAAATTTAAAAAAATTGTTTCATTTCAATGTCATAAATATTGTTTTAACAATATAAATATCTATTTGCCCCCTTAAAAAGGTTTTTGATTTTAAAAAATATGGAAAAACAAAATTATTTAAAAAAAATTATTAAACTCCGAGCTGTTCTTGAGGACATCCAACTAAAATGCTTCGTTGAAGCTACTATTAGAGTTTATTGGTACAAAAACACAAAAGAAATAACACACTTTTATAGGGTATCTCCATAATTGTTAGTGCTATTAAAAAAGTAATAAAGGCCCTTTTTGAGGTCCAACTTAAAATGGTAAAATCAAAATTTGAAAATTTTGGCTCGCTTAAGAGGTACAAAAAATTGTCAATTTCAAAATGTCTTTATATTTTGTTAGTTTAAAGAGATACAGAAAAATGTTTTATATAAACTTTCTTTATAATGATTGTTAAATAATCTACCGTTTTCAGAATAAGTATATAGAGTCAGGTAAAAAAATTATTGGACCTGACTTCATTTTTTTATATACGACACCTTCTATATTTATCTTAAAAGAAAGCATATTAAATTTTTTTTTTTCGAAAATATATCACAGCATAAATGGTATTGCTTTTATGCGATATATTTATACTTTATTACTTTAAACCACAGTGGGCCATGAAACAAAAGCTAATTTCCCAGAAAGAAAACTATGTTGACATTGCAGCTGGAAAGGTATTACACAAAATATTTTAACATACATATAGTAAAAAAAATTCCACCAGAAAGTAAATTAAACAGCCATAGAAACTTTAAAACGAATTAAAAGATTTAGATTAGGGGAAAAACCGGGAATCATCGCAAATGTTCGAAAACCCCTTCGTTATTTTTAATGCTCAGGTATTGGGTTTAAAAAAATGCTTGCACGGGTCTATCATACTTTTTTTTGTGTATTTTTTGCACTAAAGAGAAAATATACAGTTTTCAAATTCAAATTCAAATTCAAAATTCTTTATTTCCTTAAACATACATGTATGCATAGAAAACGTCAACAGAATCCATTTAAAAAATACATAATAAAACACTAAAAAAATACACAAATGTAAATCTACCAACCCACCTACAAATTAATACAATTTAAAAATTCAGCTACAGAGTAAAAACTATGTTTAAGTAAAACTTGTTTAACTTTAGATTTGAAGACTGAAATGCTCTGTATGGTTTTAATGTCATGGGGCAGGTGGTTATACAGTTTGGATGGCATAATTACGCAACTGTTGGCCGTAAGAGAGAGATTATGTTGTGTTATTAAGATATCGGATGTATTTCTCAGGTTGTACGCTATGTTCCTGTCCGAAAACCTAACAGTTAAGTGTGGGTTTTCTTTAATATGTAAAACACAAGACAAAATATACATAGATGGTATTTAAATGCATATATATATATATATATATATATATATATATATATATATATATATATATATATATATATATATATATATATATATATATATATATATATATATATATATATATATATATATATATATATATATATATATATATATATATATATATATATATATATATACAGTGTGCGTCAAAAGTAGATTCTAAGACCAAACTTGTTATTTTTTTAATGGAACACTATTTTTTAAATCAATTTTCAATTTTTACATGATTCATGAAATATATCCTTTACCTATCTTTAACTTTTTCGGAGTAAAAGAAAAAAAATACAATTTAGCTTTAGGTACATACCTACGAGTTAATTTTGTAAGTGGATTGTTACTATGTCTTGTGTCTGTAATTAAAGTAAATATGGCGCATTTAAATAAAACCCAACGAATTGAAATTTTAATTTTCATTGGATATGGAGACAAAACAAAAAGTCAAAAAAAAGTTTGTACTTTGTTTAACGCAAAATATCCAGAAAGGGCCATTACAAAAAGTATAGTAAGTAAAATTGAAAGAAAATTTAGAGAAACGGGACAGTGAAAGAACTAAATACTAATAAATGAATAAACAATAAAACTAAAAGTAATGCACTAAACCCAAAAAATAAAAATTTTAATCATCTTATTGTTTATTTAATGTATTGTGTTAATTATTTTATTAGGTGTTGACGATGTCAATCCATTAACTTCTTGACAATATTATACTTTTATTAATTTGCCTTATGTAGTATCTAATTTTAAATTTTAAATCATCTAAACTCCGTGGTCTTTCCTAATACACTTTTGATTTTAAATGTTCCTAAAAAAAATCCAGCGGTGTAAGGTCTGGAGATCTTGCAGGTCATTCCGTAAGTCCTCTTCTACCAATCTGTATTGTCCGGGAAATACCGCATTTAAATAATCACGTACTTTTCAGCAAAATGGGGCGGAGCACCAACCTGTTGAAACCAAATCGTTCTGTCCGGCATATCAGACTGATTTGGATTTGGAGAAGAAACTGCGAGAGTGGGAATTAAATTATTTTGACGAAATTCTTAAGATCGGACTTTCGTAAGATTTTGATCTAAAAACAAAATGTTTCATAAATTTATTATTTAAAATCCCCGCCCAAATATTTACTCTTTGTGGATGTTGGGTATGATTTTCTCCCATCCAACGAGGATTATTTGTGCTCCAATACCTAAAATTTTGTTTATTTACCGTAACATTTAACCAAACGTGGCTTCATTCCTAAACAGTATCTGACGGTGGAGTAATTAAGTTAAATTGCACATTTCCATCATAGTTTTACAATACCTAAATCTGTGAGTGTGTGGTAACCTATCTTGTATGGATGATACTTTTCTTCCTTCAATACACGCAAAGTTGTTCGTTGGCTAACATCATTATTTGAAGCTACTTCCTTAATATCTAATAAAATGTTTATTCTTGTATTTCCATTAGCTTTTGGAAAACCTGACCGTAGACTTATCTTTGGCTGTCCCAGTTTCTCTAAATTTTCTTTCAATTTTACTTACTGTAAAGTTATTTATTTTAAAGTAAACAGGGCTTGTATTTCTAAACTTTCCTGTCCTTTTTTAAAAAACGAATATAGCCATTTCGTGTATTTTTTTTTCCGTAGAATTCAATAATATAATCAGAAAAACATTTAAAACAAACACAAAAGAGTTACAGCACGAGTGACGTATTTTTTAAATGGAATACCCCGTATATTTTTATATCAATAAATAGAGATTTTCACGAGGAATTCGGTGATATAAAGGTTGCTGGGTTTAAACCTGGCTGCCACAGGTCACAGGTGCTTATTTGTCAAAGTCAATAATTTTAAAAATACGTTTATTACTTTTTGAAGTAGTTTTATAATGAATTTTTCATCAAAAGAACGGCTTCAAATTATAACTCTATTATAAATATGGAGAAAACACAAGGGAAACACAACGAAAATATATTGCAAATTTCCACCGAAATCAATCAGTAAAAGATTTTAAAACTAAAGGTCTTATTCGAAGAAACAAAATCGTTACATATTAGAAAAATGACTACAATAAGAAAAAAAACCGGGATCGAGCTTTTCTAAATTATTTTACTTTGTATCCCATGAAGTCAATTACTGACGCAGTTAGAGACTTGAGGTATGGCCCTGCAAGAAGAAGAATAATCTATGCGACGGTTCAGAGAGCACTGAAACATTTTAAGTATCTTCCATATCACGTTCTTCTAGTGCAGCATTTAACACGTGAACAAAAGGAACTTCGCTTTCAATTTGTTGCCCAAATTTTAATTCATGAACAAGATTACGATCCTACCCTGTTTCAAACGATTCTTTGGACGGATAAAGCTACGTTTACTACATCGGGAATGTTTAACCGACGCAATACGCCCAGCTGGTCAAGACAAAATCCCAGGAAATTTCAAAAGATTAAATACCAAGAATTGCCACTCGAAACGTATCGCAAGATAACTTGGCAACAAGACGGAGCGCCGCCCCATACTGTTCGTCAAGTTGTGCAGTATCTCAATCAAGGCTAAGGAGGGGTTATAGATCATGTTTCGAAAATAACGGGGGTCATATAGAACATTTAAATTATTAGTAATATTATAATTTTTTGTTATAAGTGTTCTTATTACCACCATATTTTACCTCGTATTGTATTTTAAGTTTTTCCGTTTATTGCAATTTTGCTGCTTGGTTTAGAAATAGATATATCATATCATTTTTAGCATATAATATAATTTGAAGCCGTTCTTCTGATGAAAACCTTATTATAAAACTACTCCAAAAAGTAATAAACGTATTTTTAAAATTCTTGACTTTGACAAATAAGCACCTGTGACCTGTGTCAGCCAGGTTCTTTCAGGTGAAACTATCCTTATAGTATCATGCAGTTTTTAGACAATTACAGCAGAACCGCAGGAAATAAACCCAGCAACCCCTATATCACCGAATTCTTTGTAAAAACCTCTATCTATTGATATAAAAATATACGGGGTGCTCCATTTAAAAAAATACGTCACTCATGCTGTAACTCTTTTGTTTTTGTTTCAAATGTTTTTCTGATTAGATTATTAAATTCTACGAAAAAAATACACGAAATGGCAATATTTGTTTTTTAAAAAAGTATAGGAAAGTTCAAAAATAAACCAATGTTTACTTTAAAATGAATAACCCTGTACTTCTTGTAATGGGTCATTATGGATTTTTTGTTTTAAATAAATTATAAACTTCTTCCTAAGCTCTTATTTTGACTCCATATCCAATAATTTTTTTTTTTGGGTTTTACTTAAATGCGCTAAATTTACTTTAATTACTGACACAAGTCATAATGACAATCCACTTACAAAATTTTCTTGTTTTACCTCTAAAGGTATGTTTCTGAAATTAAGTAGTGTTTTTTTCCTTTTGCATCGAAAGGGTTAAATATAGATATTGTATTGTATTGTAATGAACGGGGTCGCTCAGCTCTAGTGTAGCCCTCCTTTACTTCGACCTAAAGAGATCTTTTGTGAATACCCTTCGTTGTTTAGTGCCCGGTAATTCCTAAACCTTTAGCAAAGTTCAGGATACTACGCGGTGCAAGTTAAATAATATCTCTAGTAGTAAGATATACCCCTTCGAGGTATTTAAGCCGTTGTCGGGTCAGTTCTCTGCATTCACAGAGAATGTGTTCTGCAGTTTTGTTTGCTTCATGATAAAACCGACATTGTTCATCCTCAGTCTTTCCCATTTTTTTGAGGTGATACCTCCAAGGGCCATGTCCTCTTAGGAAATCGGTTACCAGTTTAAGTTCATTTTTTTGAAGTTCCAGTAGCTTCTTTGTGTATCTTTTCGCCTGCCTTTGTCCTGGGATGTTGTTCCAGTAAGTCTCTTTTTGACTTTTTTCCCATGTTTTGAGTTCCTCGTGGCCTCTAGTGGTGCCACAGAAGGGATCAGGGCCATAGAATGGTCTCTGTGCTCCTTCCTTGGCGAGTTGATCGGCAATTTCATTGCCCTCCAGTCCTTCATGTCCTGGTACCCACTCCAGAATAACTCTGTTGTGTTTGGCCAGTTGGTTTAGAGATTGTCGGCATTCCCAGGCTAGCTTTGAATTAAAAGTGTATGAAGTCAGTGCCTTCAAAGCAGCCTGGCTGTCCGATAAAATATATATGGTTGTGCCTCGAAGGCCTTTTTTGGCACATTTAGAAGCGCAAATATCAATTGCATGGATTTCAGCTTGGAAGATGAAGGAAGCCTTGCATTTTTTGCACTAAAGAAAAAATATACGGGGTGCGTCAAGAAGTGGATTTTCATAACAAAGCTGATTTTATTTAATGAAACACTGTTTTTTGAAATCCCTTTTTAAATTATGTGTCAAATTCTACGCATATCCTGTACCTATATTAGGAGACCTGACTGGACACCTTGAAATTTTGGAAAAAATCAAGATTGAAGCTCTGACCAAACCCACGGACATGATGCCTATAGTGCGGGACTTCCAGCGCTCTTTTAAAGTGGTTATTCAAGACCGTCAAACTATGAGTAAGAATGCACCAAAGCATGAAAAAGGCTCACTTGTCTGATACACTGATGGATCTAAGATGGAACAAGGGGTTGGAGCTGGTGTCTTTGGACCTAGATGCAGACTATCAAAGTCCGAGAGACTTTGATTTCAAAAAACAGTGTTTCATTAAATAAAATCAGCTTTGTTATGAAAATCCACTTCTTGACGCACCCCGTATATTTTTTCTTTAGTGCAAAAAATGCACGAGAAAAAATTATGCTAGACGTGTGCCAGCATTTTTTAAAACCCAAAACCTGATTTTTAAATGAATTTGTTTCATATTTTAGCCGCTCACTGTAAACGCAGCATGCACCAACCCTTAAACTTAAGAGTAAATATGATTTTTTAAGAAATAAGGAAATAACAAAGAATATTTTCTTTTCATTCTCCAGGAAGTAAACAATAACCAAATATTAATATAAGCAGAAATCTCCCTGACCCATTTTTATTACAAAAGAATAGAGAGTAATAAGTAGACTACAAAAGACAAGGGCTTACCTTATAACTGTTCTTTATATCAAGCTTTAACTTAATACTCTGTCCTCTTTGATAGTCGTTCCTGCCTTTCTACAATTCAAACTACATAATATTTATATTAAATCATGACTTTTATATTTTTAAATCCTTAAGAAAAAGAATTTTATTATATTTGTTCCAAATAAAAAAAATGTTTTAGTTGAGATGCTAGTATTCCGTTTAGGTTTTTTCTACGTAATATAACAGAGTTAAGTAAATGATACAAAAATGACAAGAAAACGAATATATCACCTCGTAAAAATAACCTTAAAATTTTATTTTTATAAATTGGCTACAGCGTAAAATTAATCCAAATAACTATCAAGAAAGTTTAAAGGTGTATGGAAGGCCAATGCTGTAAAACAAAATTGTCCAGGCTTTTAGGGCAGCGGGAATAGGGGAATCGACCCTGCGGAGTTTGCCCAATGAATCGTAGGCCAGGTACGGATTTCCATAATTCTTTGTTATCATGTATACATCATCAAATGTCAAATTCAGACTTAATATACGTTCACTGTTTTTTTTGGACAACATTGTTGGTTAATAAACGAAACTATCATAGAATATTTAAAATTATTGAGTATTTTTGGATTTTATATCATCAGATTTAACATGAAAAGAACTTCACAGTCATCTATTTAAATAGTTGATATTTTTAGGAGTTTTGTATTTTTACCAAAAATCTTAATAAATTAATTAACAACACGATTTTTTAAACATTGTATGATAGTTTCATGTAATTATCACGAAATCTGTTATACATGTAGGGCAAAATAGTGAAAATGAGTTTAAACCAATTATCAAATTTAAGGATCGATATCTAAAAAATAAAACGTTGAAGAAAAATACTTACTTTAGATTTGTAATCATCGCCTCTGTATGCAAAAAATCATCGAAATCGGGTCAAGAGAAGTAAAAATTTATCATAATTTAAACTGGTTGTTTGTGTTTTAGGGTAATATAATATTTTATAAATTTATATTTTTGTATAAAAATACAATAAAATAGTGTTACCTCATGCAGATAACATAAACAAATTTAACAAGAAGTATAGAATTTTTTACATAAGAATTTTTTTATATCGTCAGACAGTCCACCCATGATACTATTACTAGAAGATAAAACCACTTGGCGATTTAATTTCGTACGACGTTGCGCATGACGTCACTCGACGACAACAATCCTGCTTGTCGGTTGGGAAAGCAGTGTTTTAAAGCCTTTTTTTAACGTTTATTGTATTTTGGCATTATATGACGTTTAAAAAATAAATAAATCATGCGCTTAATCCATCTAACATCTAAACAGAAATCGGAATGCCATATTAAAACTCGCCGTTTCTGGGGAAATAGTCGTCGAGTGACGTCAGGCGTGCGAGAGAGATAGGCTTATCTCATGCGCGTGGGTTTATCTTTTAGAGTAATAGTATCATGCAGTCCACCAAGGCTGATGCTTCGATACTAACATATCGTTAAGTGTGGTAAAGGGGAGTTAATCTACACCAGACCTAATTTTCTTGATAACTACCAACTCTAAGAATTTTTCGTAAAATTCGGTTAAAAAGTAAAACGGCGTAAAAACTTTTTTCTAATGAAATCTGCTAAAAACGACTCTGGTTATTTTTTCTAAATAACATCTGTTAATAATAATTTCTGTCAAAACTAAAACCTGTCAAAAATAAAATTTGTCAGAAATACCGGTCAAAATATGACGCTCAAAAAATGTATATATTAGAAAAACATTTCAAATAAAATATATTTGTTTTTGCCTTGTTACAGAAATAATGCAAAATTAGATGTTAGTTTAATAAAAACTTTATTGACAAACAACAAAGTTTTAAAAATTGTTTAGAGATTTAAATCAATAAGCGTAATAGAGCTTCTAGTAAATCAATGACATTTTTTTTCTTATAACAAAAAGGGGGTGAGCTTTATCTATAAAGACACTAATTTTTTTTGCATGATTTGTATTCTAAACTGAAAATATATGTCGAATAAATTTTATTAATTAATTGGCGCCATTTCTTATTTGCAATGGGTATGTAAATTCTTGAAAAAATTAAAATTAAAAATATATATTTTCTATATTCTGAAAATAAGCCAAAAAATCTTTTACTAAAATATTCCCAGAAAAACAAAATTATTATTTAACAATTATTTTATTATGGTCAAATCAAAAGGCATACACATTTTATGAAATCTGCTTAGATCAGAAATTAACAAATAAAATAGGTACTGATATTTTTAAAAACATTTTAACTAATCCACTTCAAAAACTCGATTTAAAATTATAATAATTTTGATTAACTGTTTATATAGTTATTGTGCTATTCTCATTTTAATAAAACTTTAATTAAGTTGGCATACAATGTTAAAATTTAAACCGGAACTGCAAAATCCATTAAATTTAGATATTGCTTTAGGACATTGACCAGAAAATTCAAGCTTTGACCTTTTTCCTACGGCTAAAAACCAAACTAAAGGGAACAAAAGACCTGTCTGGTCTACTTCAGAAACGTTTTTGCTGGAACAAGTATTATTGTAATTATTTTAAAAGAGTATTATTGCTTATTTTGCATAATTAAAATTTTCCCTAATTAGTTTTATATATTTTTTAAGATAAATAATAAAATCATTTCTACATACAGGGTGATTCATGAGGAAATGTCAATACTTCAGGTACGTACTCAGGGTCCAAAAATAAGCATAAAAGTCTATATAAATATGGGTCCGCAAGGCCTTCGTTTCCGATATACAGGGTGTTAAAGTTTTTATTTAATTTTTTTTTTTTTTTTGTTTTGCTGAACATAATTTAAGAACAATAATTTTATTAAAAATTAAAATACATATCGTTTAATTATATATTTTGTTTAATTTTTTTCAAATTTTACTGTTATAAAATCAGATGCGTGTCATGCGTGGTATTTTTTTTAAATCCAAATATCTCGAAAACGGTTGCTCATATCGACTTTTAACAGGTATACCTTTTTGACGTAAAAATGACAAAAAAGTTATTTAATTTACTTAAAAATGTAATACAGAGCCGTACCAAAAAGTTGTGGTTGTTCAAAATAGAACCTAAATAAGATTAGATTCGAATCCGTCATCTTAAAAAACCCCCATACCCGACTTTTAACAGGTAAAACCAAATTTTACTTCAATATTTACAATATGATTTTTTACAATGAGATTTTATTGAAAAAATAGTTAAATTAAAAAACTTTAACACCCTGTATTTCGGAAACGAATGCCTTGCGGACCCATATGTGTACAGACTTTAAGGTTTATTTTTGGACCCTGACTACGTACCTGAAGTATTGACATTTCCTCATGAATTACCCTGTATACAGAGTGGCCTGTTTTCCCGAAAACTATAGGTAATACAAGAATAAGTGTTTCATAAAACTTGTTTGTCGTAAAAGCATCTTTAAATATATAATATTTGTTAATTTGTTGCGTTTTTATATACGGGGTGGCGACACAAAGTTTTTTTTTTTAAATAAAACATCCTACATTTTATTGCATTTTTTGATAGCCTGAACCAACCATAACGACATAAATGACTATGGGTTTGTAATGCACCGTTTTAAACTTATTAAAGATTATCTTTAGAATGGATGCAATCATATAACAATAGTATAAATTCTGTAAAAAACTACGCAGTGTTTATATTGCTTGCAAACTGTTCTTCTTCTTCTTCCTGGAAGCCGTCTTACTAACTACCGGAGGCAGCGCAGCCTCTTGGGCTTTTTGTGCCTAATCTCCCATTGTCTTTTATACCAATCCTCCCATTAGTCTTGTTCCTTCTACAAGTCTATATAATCCCGAGACTGGTTGGTTGATATATTCCTGTGGGCTCATTTTCTTGTGAAGGTGTCCTCTTAGGTTATCGTGCCCTATTAGCAACCCTACTGTCATGCGAAGTATTTTTCTACTTGACCACAAAAAATGAAATCGGTAGGTCATTCTAAATACAAAATAAAAAGTTAAATAAATGCCACAATAATCGGGCCCTTTTACGTGTATGGGGAAAAATTAATAAAAAAATTGTTGGCTTTATTGATAGGTAACTAAAGCAAACTAACCCTAACGACCAAAAAATACGTTCAAGTTCTGTTATTTTTACTTTCGTTACACTTATATTTAAAAGGGGATGCAATCAAAAAATATATAAAATTTTATAAAAATAATTTTTTTTCTTCTTCTGCTTCTCCTTCCCTGGAGCCGTCTTTCACTACCGGAGGCAGCGCAGACCTCTTGGGCTTTTTGTGCCTAATCTCCCATTATCTTTTATACCAATAATCCCATTAGTCTTGTTTCTTCTACAAGTTTGTATAACCCCGAGACTGGTTGGTGCCTGTCTTTTGATTCAATGCTTTACATTCGCACATGATATGTGGCTGTTTCTTCCCCTTGTCGCACATTCTGCAACTTGGCTCCCCATTGTATGACCCTATCTTGTGTTGGAGTCCTTGCATCTGGTAAGGTTGCCAAAGGCATCGATTAAAACTTTTGTAGTAACTTAGTAGTTCTTCCTTCGTTCTTTTGGATGGGCCCCTTATGAAGCTTTTTCCATGTCTTACTCTACTGAGGTTTTCCCAGTATTCCTCGTGTTTGTTTCGGATCCACGTGTGCCCTCGTGCTGTGGTTTTGGTCACTCCAAAGGCAGATTCTGGTCCAAAGTATGGTGTGGATGATCCATGTCTCGCTCATCTGCTTTTCCGTTGCCTTCTATTCCCGAATGTCCTGGTACCCACAGGAGAGTTACTCTGTTACCTTCTCCCAGGACCTCCAGTTCTTTTTGATTCCCATGTCAGCTTTCACGTTACCTTGGGGTTTACTAGAGCCCCCTATTATTTTCTTTTACAGCAAAGAAATACAGGACTGTGTGTTCCTAGTGGAATGGAGAATTGTGAATTCCTGATTTCACTGTACAAGCCCGCTCCAGTTCCCTGTTCGGTTTTGGAACCATCCGTATACCAGATGATGTCTCCAACCGTGCCGGGGAGATCGGTTTGCTGCCACTCACTTCGATCTGGAATTTTTACCTTGAAGTTTTTGTTAAATGAGTATTGGGGAATCATCTGGTCTGTTCTCTCGTCCAGGATGTTGCCGCCAACCTGACTTTTTATGTTGTTGTATCTCAAACTAGCGTAGACACCAGTTAGTTTTTGTTGCAGTCCGAAGTAGCTCATTCCTGCCTCTCCCATCACTATAAGGTTAAGTGGTGGAAGGTCTGAGAGACATTCAATGGCTGCTGTTGGGGTTGTTTTAATTGCTCCTGTTATAGCTAAGCAAGCAAGTCTTTGTACCTTCCCAGTTCTGTAACAGCAGTTCTGTAACAGCAGTTCTTTGTCGCATTTTTATCCACCATACCAGTGATGCGTATGCTATCATAGGCCTTACCACCATGGTGTATAACCAATAAACCACGTTTGGTTTAAGGCCCCATGTTTTCCCATGATAGCGTCTGATTAACATAAGAGCCATCTCCGCTTTCTTTCTTTTTTTCTGAAAAAGTTGGTTCCAGGTAAGTTTAGAGTCTAGGATGACACCCAAATATTTTACCTCTCCCACAATCTTGATTGTTTCACCTCGTAGGATCAGGGGTCCAAGCCCTCTAGATTTCTCCTTTTGGTAAAGGCAACTATGGTTGATTTAGAAGGGTTTATGTTTAGTCCCTCCTTTCTCGTCCATCTGGTGACTGCGTTTAGGGCCTGCATTTTATCCCTAACGGTGTTGTCAAATTTTCCTTGGGCCATAATGACGAGATCGATAGGCAAACTGTTACTTTTTTATTATATTTCTAAGTAGCCACTTTAATTTCAATTCCAGGGGTATAACGTAGCATAGGTCCTCAATTTACCGTTATGGCCTTATTGGCAGATTGGTTATAAGATTAAAATCATTAAGATATGAAATTTCGAATTAGCTCCTTATCAACGTTTTACAATCCATTTGCGAAATTTGCAACATTGTGTCAAGCTGGGTATTCTGTTTTTAATATGACTTCTTTAAAATTCCTAAAATGGTTGTGACCACGTTTATAGGGAGCTAATTCACAATTTTATATTTTAAATATTTAAATTGAATAACCAACTTTTGTATCTAGGCCAAAATAGTAACCTATACTATGGTGTATCACCGGAATTGCATTGAATTATGGTGGCTATTCAAAAATAAATTAATATACAGCATTGGCAAGGCAAGGGCTTGGGAGCTAATTTTAAAGTAATAGAGTAGGATACATATGGTACGACCCCAGATTAAAAAGAGAACGACAACAATTTCCCCTATTATCCCACTTTCAATACAACGACAGTCGACAGTGTTGTCATTTCGGAAAATATTTATTAGCAATGTTAGAAATGTTTTAAAAATCATACATTTTATAAAAAAATTTATTAAAAAAAAGTTATGCGCTTAGCAAAAAAAAAATGTAAAAAAAATATAATTTTAGAATGGTTAAATATATACTTTATTATTTTAATAATAGATAGGTATTTGTTATTATATCGAACAAGACTTGCATTGCCGGCCGGGAACCGGTTGATACTGAGTAGTGTGTGCAGTGTTGCCAGATGAGAAAAAGCAGAAATCGTGAAAAGAGTGGACAAGAGATAACAAATTACTTAATAATATTGTTAGAAAGTAAAACACAATGACAATATTAAATATATTTATTAAACTTAATGTAACTTTACATTTCACCAATTCAAATATTAAAACAATAAATAAACGAGTAGGTAACATAAATTTCAAAATGTTGTCCTAGCGTAATCTAGGCAATAGACACTACTAAATTATGCTCAGTCCTCAGAATCGTTTGAGTCAGTATTATCTTCTTTATCGCTATATAATATGTCGCTACTACCTAAATTTCGTATCATGTTGTTATTGATTAAAAAAATCATAACAATTTTTGTCGCCAATAAACCTTTTTCTAAATAAAATACTTTCAATGGTTTTGACTTACCTATGTAAAATTTGTGATTGAGACAGGACTGCGTAAAAATGCAAACAAAACGCATTTAATCCAAAAATTAAAGAGGCCATTACAACAAACAATTTTTATATAAAGCTTTTTCTCATTTAACTTATAGTCTCCGAGAAAGGGTACAGTCCCTTATTAAAAAAGGACCACCCTGTACAATTTTAAGTATGTATATAGGGTGTTTAAGATGACGTGGCAATATTAATGGAAGTGTTTTCACAGATCCGGAAAAATATTGTTTTTAAAATGCAGGGTATTATTTTGTTTAAAAATACCGGTTTTTAAAAACTAATTTAAATATAATATCTTAGCCGACTTTTTTAAAAAATTAGTAACGTTATTTATAGTAATAAAGGGTCTTAACTAGATTTGATTATTAAGTCCATTAGCGGCGTTAACCAAATTTATTGACAAAAAAATGTACGACGTGTGACGATCGAGTTGTTAAAGTTAGCAATGGACTTAACAATGAGTTAAATTTAAAAAAGAGTAAAAAATGAACAAACCTGACAACGTAGCATATTTCAAGGCAACTGGATCACAAAAAATAATTTTGCCTTAAATATTTATTAAACATATTAAAAAATACTTTGCAGAGAATAAGAAAAAATAGATTTGGCCTTCTAACCAAGTCATTTTATATATATTCATATATTCATCAAAAACAAGCAGTACGATAGATAGCTCAAATGACCCATACTGCAGAAGTTCTTTTAATATAACTTATGCTTATTACATTTTACTGGTAAACTCAGTGATGAAATGGCCACTTCTTTGATTTTTACAAGCAAAACTTTCATTAAAAAATCTTTTCCTTAACAGTTTTCTACTCTACTAATTACGACATCTATATTTTTTATTAGAAACGTTGATACAAATATCAATCTAACATCCTTATTTTCTAATATCCAAAGTGTCGACATTTTTACTTGAACCCGACATAAAAAGTTTCTTTAACATTTAGGTAGTACTACACCTAAAGTAGACAAAATACTAAAAATAACACGCAGATTACTTAGCATGTAGAGCGAGAGAAAAAGTTATACTCTTATTTTAAGGAGAATATAACCCGCTCGCATGCTAATTAGTAGGCATGGTAGATACCATTCCCAGTCGACTACTCAGCACGTAGACCGAGAGAGAAATGTTCTCTTATTTTTTCCCCTCTGTTTGCACGTTTAAGTTGCAAGACTGTCTCTAGCAGTATTTACTCTAAGGTCGCGATGGATAATTTAAGTGTCTTTCTAGTAATAATTTTTTTTCGCGTCTTAGAGCATGGTCCATTCTAAAAAGTTTAACAAAATAATTGTAATTAATGTGCACGGCACTTTTCATCACGACAACAGTGTGAAAACGCTCTTAAAAGCTATTACAAACCCTATAAATGCTTGACTAGAAACTCACTCTGGCGTGGGTGTAAAAATTATTGTATGTATATGCGCTCTTTCAAAAATCAAGGAAATCCTTTCATTGCAATGCAAAATTTGTTGGACTTGGATTTCGAACAAGGCATTGTGGCGAATCGGACATATACCACAGCGGGTCTCTAACGGTTTTTTTAGTATCATGTTATGGCTTTGGACACGCCTTAGCCTAAGAAACAGGAAGCATTTTCTATTTTAATTTCATTAATTGATTTATATCTAAATACACAAATAAACATAAAATTATTTTACTTATTTTGTTTTTCTTTTGCAAAATACCTGTTGAAAAACCTAATAAAGAAAAAGGTGTCCGTTGTAGATGTCCAAAAATATATTTTCAAATGCCAAACTTAACTCAAAAAGTATTAAATATTAATTATATTGAGCAGAGAGATTGGCCAGAAAGGGATGTGGCGAAAGAGCTTAACGTCCCAAAGAGTACTATTCAATTTGGAAAAAAATGGCAGGAAACACACTCCTTTGGAGCTGGAAGTGGTCGCCCCAAATTATCGAATCAAGAACAAGACAAGTTAATGTTTAGAAAAATCAACCATTTAAATCTGTAGCTACAGTAAAAACGGAAAGCAATTTCCCAGCATCGGTTAGAACGGCATGGCGAAGAATAAGGCAAATATCCGAACTGCGCTGCCGGGTGGCAGCCTTAAAACCATTTTTAACAAATGCAAATAAAGAACAACGCATTGGATTTGCTCTACAATTTTACTTGGAACCTCCGATTTTTTATGAAAATATAATATTCACCGATGAAAAAGTGTTTCAGTTGTGCTACAATGGGATACTTAAGGTATACAGACCTCGAGAAACACGATTTGATGAAAAATATACCCAAAAGGACAGAAGTAGTGGGCGATTTTCGGTAAATGTTTGGGGGTGGCTGGGTGCACAAGGCTTGTGTTATCGAACGAAGGGTTCAATGCGGAATTATATATAGATCTTCTACAGAATATCATGCTTCCTTCTGTACTGGATCGATTTCCGGACAGAAATTTTATCTCTCAGCAAGATAAGTGTCCCGTTTATACGGTCTGGCAAGTCGATGAATGGATGGAAGACCAGCGTATCAGGGTTTTACCGTGGCCCGCCGTAGTTCGGATTTAAATGTTATGGAAAATGTTTGGGGCTTATTAATTTAATAAATAAATAGGGAAAATAAGTTTTGGCCGCAAAATGTAAAGAAACTGAAGAATAAAATTTAAGAGCTTTGGAATGGGTTACGAAGAAATCCGGCCTACTCCATTCGATGGCTGGAAGGCTTAACTCTGCCTTACAAAAAAAATGGGGCCGCAATTAAATATTAAATTTGTTTGGAAGGATATTAAAGCTGGTTTGAATTTATTAAATTGATAATTAATTTATTATTTTGAATAAAATATAAATATTTTCTTCTACCTTTTGCTTTATTAATAGTAATTAAAAGTAAAACAAGGTAAAAAAGAGCGTTTTACAAAAATTAGCGGAAAAGTCAAAATTTGTCAAATTTTTTGCCCAAGATTTAATGACCGTTACTGTACCTATATTTATTACATCAAAATAGCAATTTTCTAGAAAAATAAAGCAAATATTTTGGCTACTTTTTTTGACAAATATTTGACATTAAAAAAGTTATGTTCTGTTGCCAGGAGTTTTTATTTTTACCTCTTTGTTAAATTTAACACATTGTTAAGTATATTGCTAACTTCGCGATCGTCAGTCGATATTGTTTTGAAATAAAGCAATTAAAAATACTTTTTTGTCTTTTACTTTATTCTTGTCGTATACTGCTTTTAATACATCAATATTGCATTTAGAAGGGTGTGCTCAGCAAATTACTGTGAGTTAGAAATCTAATAGAAAAAGTTTGTCACAACACTTTAAACATTTTTAATATACAATAAATATTTCCTGCTTCTCTCCATATAAATTAAATTTTTTGTATAATTTTACACATTTTTTAAAAATCCACCTGTTTTTCTCTAAAAAAATTCAAATATTTTTTGAAGTTTTTACTACGGGTATTTTATGTGTCCTAAATTGGTAAAACATGCATTGGAATTTCGTTTCTTTATTGGAGTTAAACAGATAAAAGATAACCAATTAAAAACCTAAAATGTGGTGGTAATTTTTTTTTTTTCATTTTTCTATATTATGAAGTTAAAACATCTATTTTCTGTTTTTTAAAGTAATATTATAAAAAAAAATCTTACTTAATTAGTTGTTTTTATGTTTAAATAAATAATTTATTTCGTTTTTCCCGAGAATATAATAGCTGTTCGACACCCACCCCTAAAATGTCAAGGTAGTGACCACACCTTCGTAAATAAAAACATTTGTACAGGGAATATCTATTTAAAGGAAAAATTATTAAACTTCTATCCAGAATTAAGATATTTTTAAATTATTTTTCATAACTACACTTTTTTGCAATACTAGTAACAGTTATAGTTTAGAAATTAATAATAATTTGATAAGCCACAATAAAAGCTATTAACTCCAAATTTGGAGGATAAAATACATAAACAGAGGGGCTTAAGATCAAAATTTAAAATGTGTTTACAATTAACGTAAATACTTTTTGCCCTTATTGAACAAAATTAGAAATTATATTTTCCATAGCAATAATAAGACATTTTAAACATCCTAAATGTACAAATAGAAAAAGTATTACTACCTATTCTCAGTATTATCTAACTCTCTCCACGATTATCCGCCTCACGGGAATCTTCAGCGAGGCTGTCCCATGTGCACTGTGAATAAAGAATATAAGCGTGTAACTTATAATGGACACTTGTACAATGTCCTGTCAATCGATAGTTTAAAACCAAGGTTTTACAACTGCTGTAGAATATAGGCCTAATATAATATTTTATTTTATACTGTCTGGTAGACCTTCGATCACATTATCAATTTGAGTCCGGTAGGTTAGTCATTACACGGAAAAAAGAATATACTAAATTTAAGCATAATAATATTAGTTTAAGGTTATCTTAGCTTTGTATATCCCCAAGACTATATCGTTTTAATTTGAGAATTTAAAATCTTCATTTTAATTTATTTAAATTAAATATACACATCGTTAATTGTAACATATGAAAGATTTATTTTTATGCATGCTATTGAATCAAATTGTTACTATAAAGATTTAGAATGAAGATACCAGTAGCTCAGCATAAGTCGAAAGTTTCTTTAGAAATAAATATATGATTTTGTTATATTGAAGATTCTACCGAATCTGAAAAGTTAATTCGGAAATGTTAGTATGTTTAAAATAAAATATCGTACTTTAAATCTGAGCCTACAATTGTATTTCTAAGAATATGATATACTCAAATTAAATATTTAAATTTTGGTTTTATTATAGCAAATCTTTGGTATAAGTAGGTTTTGTTTTATTTAGTGATATTGTAATATTAAAATGAAAATATTAGCTATTTAATTTAATAATTTTAACATGTTCGGTTTAATATGCTGACATTTTTAGAACTGAAATATGTACAGGGTGTAACAAATTCGAGTGTATCCATGGGGATTTTGGAAACCATGGAATACGAAGTCGGTTAAATTAAGGCAAAGTTGCGCATTTAGTTGCCCCACAAAATGCCGTTTAAAATGTGTCAGATTTTCGAATAGTTCCAGAGATATACGGGAAAAACCAAAATTTTGAAAAATGTATTTTATTTTTTTCTAACCCTATTTATTAACCGATTTTAAAATTAATAACACATTCACATAGCCACTTTATTTCCGGTAAATATTAGTGTTTTTGGATTTCCCATTCAACTTTTCGTTTTCTGACGACCATCATCAACTTTATTTTTTCTTGTGTACGCCATATAGGATCTCTTTCACTCTCATTACTTTTTGAGCTAAGTACCGAACCACAAATCTGATATGCAAGTGTGATACATCGTTGAATAGGTCATTCAATAAGAAACTCAAAACTAAAAAAAATCCAATATGGCGTCCACAAAAAAAAAATAAAGTTAATGATGGTCGTCATAAAATTAAACGTTGAATGGCAAATCCAAAAACACTAATATTTAGCGGAAATAAAGTGGCTATGTAAATGTGTTATTAATTTTAAAATCGGTTAATAAATAAGGTTAGAAAAAAAGATCAATTTTTGAAAATTATTTTTTTGTATATCTCTGGGAAATATTTGGAAAAATTACACATTTTAAACGGCATTTTGTAGGGCAAGTAAATGCGCAACTTTACCTTAATTTAACCAACCTCGTATCTCTTACGGTTTTTAAGATCCCCATGCATACACTCGAATTTGTTACACCCTGTATAATACATTTAAAGAGAAGCTGCTGCACATAACTGAACACATTCTTTTTTAACGTATCGGATTTTTTCCGTATTCAGTCAATTTTAGTAAAATAATGTTGTATATGACCTCAACACTGTTGACCTAAACAACGTTACTTTCATTAAAATTGGAAATACGAAAAATATACGGTTACTTTTTTAAAAATGGTAAAAATCCATTATTACAATTTTTTAAAAGTTTTTTCGCTGTATTAAAAAAGTCCATTATAATTATAACTGGTTTAGCTGACAACTACAAAAAAACAACAGGTAAAAAATCTTAACGTTTATTAAAAAAATATATTGCTGAAGCTTTTTAAAAATCTGTTAAATAACAAAATATAATTTTCATTATAGAAGAATTAACTTTAAGTTCTACTTTCTTGGAAAAAGAAACAGTCTTGTTCTCAACTTTGTTACGAAATAAAAATCAGTTCAGCTATTTTTCTTTGAACAGTCATTCGAGGCCCAACCAACGGGATTAGTTTTTTAAGAAGGCCTTCGGACAACTCTGGCAACTGGTCTTCCTCTGACATTTTCTAAAAAAATAAAATAAACATTCGAAATGCTAAAATTAAAATATTAAGCAACACATTTTTCTGTAATAAGTAAATAGGTGGGTACATCAGATTTCTATACCAACATACAGATAAATAAAAATAAAATATAAATAAAATGCATGTTAAAATTTAATTTAAAAGTAAATTAACTCCTATACATACGTACAGGGGCGACAAACTACAAGTACAAAGTGTTTTAAATATAATTAATTCAAAAAACTGTTTCTCAAATCGTATACTACGTTTTCCTAGATACTCCTAAACATTTAACTAAAAGGAAAAGATACTCAGAACTATACAATATATAGAAAGCAAGATACATAATATGTATTATTATTATACATTTATTTGTAAGAATTTTTTCAAACAGGTGCAGTTTGGGTACCTATAGGTTACAGGAGTCAAAGTTTTAAAATAATATACTTAACTAAAAGCAGTTTGCTTAGTAGAATAGCTTTAGTCAATTTCATTTACCCATATTCCTAGTTGGCAAGTTTTAAAAAATGTAACGCGCGCCAATGCCTTTCAATTCTATTTAAGATTTTTTGAATAGTTAAATAAAAAAAAAATATTTTAAAAATAATGCTTAAAAATATACAATTTATTAGACATGTAGGTAGGTATATGTATATATTGTTTGTTAGGTATACTGAATTTTATCACACTCTGTACTCATATTCTGTAGCCTGTAACAATATTAATGGTTTATACAATGTACTTAGTAGTTTTTTTAGTCAGTTAATATCTAACATTTTATATAAACATGTTTAGTTATGAAACAAAAGCGTACGCTCCTATAGGTAAGTTTATTTAAATAAAAATTCCTGTTTTGGTGACAATTGAGATCTATCGACCCTTGGTTTTTTGGACAACAGTTTTATAAAACAAGGGTGTAAATACTTACCTAGGCTTGAATAACACTATCACATCCCCACTGTTGTAAAATGTCTTCAACTCCCATTATTTAATCGTACAAACAACCAAAACAAAAACACGTGCAAAGGGACTAGAACAGTCCGATTAAATTTCGCTATACCCTTCACCTTGATCTATAATCACAAGAATGACCCGGCAAACCAAGCACCGCCAATTTCCGGTGCCAATCGGGGTACATCGTAGGTGGACTTTCTAGAAATGAAAATTTCCGAATTTCAAAAATTTTATATTTAGATTATATTGCAAATATATTCTCAAATTGAGCAATCCAAATGTTTCAAATTGAACATACAGGACGCGTTCTTTAAATGATATGTCACTTTTAATTGTAAATGACCAGTTTTTATTTTAAAAGTAACTGAAATTCAAAGTAAAATTATATGTTATTTTAAACTGAAGAACAAAGAAGTTCAAACCAAAATCATGAAAGTCTTAGCTTTAGACTGTATTTTTAAAGTGAAAATATATTCTGAGGATATGAAATAATTTTATTAAGCCTTTTGAAATACTTCTTTTAAGGTGGCTTGCTTCAAATAAGAATCGGTAATCTCAATTTAAATAAATATAAACAAAAATATCTAAATACTCTATTTGATAATATGTTTTTTTCTGTGTACTAGAGAAGGGCATTTATGCAAAATGCATATTTTGCATAATTTGCATATTTTATGCACTTTTATTTTTTTCTGCATATTTCTCTGCAAAGCTGCATATCGTGCATAAAATGTATTAAATTGAGACAAATTCGCAAACCTATATTAATTATTAAACCCAAAATTATTTAGGAGGTACATAAATACTGGGTAAACCTCGGGAAAACCTACCCCTTGTTATAGAAGATTATTATTACCTGGGTACTTAATGTGGGATGTCGGCGTCGCCGGTACTCGTCTGGGTAGTAGGAATTAAAAGCAATAAACAATAAATATTTACACCTAAGCGATCTAAGGTTATTCAAATTTATGTGTTTATTTGAATTTGTGATTTTGTATAGTATGCATTGTTTAATCGTTTATACAGCTCAACTCAAATTTTTGTGAAGATGCCTAAAGTGACAAGTGTCTCCGTATGGATTAAGCCATACCCAGAAATGTACATCGATAGGGGGAAGGTGTGCTACTCTTCTTGCAGTAAAATAGTGAGTATTAATACTAACTTCTGTATATTCTTTTTTTATACTCTATTTTGCTTATTTAAAGTACGCCTCAGCCTGTTTAAATTCAACTTTTAAAAACACGCGTATTTTTAACCATTTTACATTATTAATTCTTAGTGCCATTTTTTTGTAGTAATAATACCAGAATTTATGATTTCATATAGTGTACCAATAAAAACATAGCATAAAGTATTCGTGGATACTCATGCTCATATTATTGTTTCTTTTGTCTGCTCCATCACATGAAAGACTGCTTTCCAATTTTGACGAAAATTATTTTTAATTTATTTTTTTTTATTTTTACAGATAGCATGTGAAAAAAAAATTCAAATTGATCAACATGTCAAAACGCCTACTCATAGAGCCAAACTAGAAAAACTGAAATCCGGAGGTAAAGCACAGTCATCTTTGCAAAAATGTTTTCAACCTACCGATAAGAATAAGCTCGATGAATAACATATATTTAACCAGGATTTAAGCCGGGTAATGGTAGCCTCAAATATTCCATTGTCGAAGCTTAGCAATAAAAATTTTTGTTCATTCCTGCAAAAATATTGCAAATTTAATGTTCCTAGTGAGAGAACTTCCAGAAAAACCAACGTGATTAGTTTACATTCTTCAGTAATTGAAGAAATAAAATCAAACATTGGAAATAACTACTTTATATATGTATGGATGAAGTAACTGATTTTATGGGACGGTATATCGCACATTTAATGGTTGAAGTTCTTAGTGAAAAAGTGTTACCAAAATCCTATTTAATTGCGTCAAAACAATTGGAAAAAACAAATGCTCTTACAGTGACTAGGTTTATTCAAGAAGAACTTGCAGCATTTTTTCTTCCTGCGGCTATTCCCGCTGATAATCTCTTGCATTTATTGTCGGATGCAGCGCCTTACATGGTAAATTCGGGACAAAATTTAAAAATATTTTATCAACAATTAAAACATGCTTAGCACATAGCCTAAGGGTTGCCGAGGAGATTAGAAAAAAAAATTCCACTTGTCAATACTTTAATTTCCAGTGTAAAAAAAGTATTCCTTAAGGCTCCTATACGAATACAGTTTTTTAAAGAAAGACTGCCAAACCCTTTCACCACAACCTGTTGTAACAAGTACTTGGCTAGAAGCTGCAATTTATTATGCAGACAATTTTTCTCAGGTAAAATAAATAATTTCAGTTTTGGTAGATAATTCTTCTCAATCGCTTTTAGAAGCCAAAGATATATGTGAAAATAAGCAGATTAAGCAACAACTTCCGTTTTTAAAGACAATTACCGTTTTCTTTCTAAATCTCTAACTCAATTGGGGCTTCGTTTACCCAAAAGAAAGCACGCAAATAATAAGAGATCGAATCAGCTTTCAGAAATGTCAAGGGTAAAATTGGGGAAGAAATTTTTGAAAAATTTAAAACTGTTTTATCAAAAAGTAACGGTTACCAATTTATCTCTAAAGTAGCAGATATTTTAATAGGAAATTTTGATGATTGTATAGATTTAGACATAGATCCCAAAATCGTGGCTAGCTTAAAATACGCCCCCATTACGTCAGTTGACGTGGAAAGAAGTTTTTCCATTTATAAAAATATGTATTCCGATAGGAGGCAAAAATTTTTGCTGGAAAATTTTCAGCATCATTTAATTGTATATTGTTTTTACAACTGCTAATTTTATTTTTCTAGTTAATTAGGTACATAACTGTAATTATATCAATAAATTATTAACAATTAAACAGTGTATTTTTTAAGATTTTGTTTTGCATATAAAAAATAATAAATAGTAATTTACGTTATTAGTCCGGTAGGTTACTTGTTACAGTACGGTTACAGTACGAGTTAGACATTATGGACGAGGCGACGCTAAGAGTCAAGAATGATTTTAATGCGCCCGGACGTGTAAAGTTATGTATTTCTCTATACTGTTAGTCCCTTCTGTATCATTAATACTTGCATATTTTAAGTAAATTACATGCATATTTATGCGCATATTTCATTCTATTTATATGCAAATTTGCCCTTCTCTAGTCATTACAGTATAACAGCCTATATGTGTCGCTAAGCAACACATATCAGACTCTTTCATTTTTATAAATTAAATTAAATCTTTTAAATATACCAACACAACATTTTACATTTTACATTTTCTTCCACTTCCACAGGAAACAAGGTGATGCGATTTTCAGAATTTAATGTAATTTTTTGATTTTTGAAATCAAACAATGATACAGAAGGGACTAATACTATAGAAAAATACATAACTTTACACGTCCGGCAGTACTTGTTACAGTTACATGTTAAGTCATTCTTGACTCTTAGCGTCGCCTCGTCCATAATGTCTAACTCGTACTGTAACCGTACTGTAACAAGTAACCTACCGGACTAGTAACGTAAATTACTATTTATTACTTTTTAAAAAATTGGTACTGCATTATAAAATTTAAAATAAAATCATTAAGGAGCATATAAAATTAAGAAAATTGAATTTAACAGTAAAGAAGATGTTGATTACAAATGCAGTAACAGAAGTTTTGCTGCCTAGTGGTCGGTTGCAACAACAATTTTCGCGTCACTTAAGTTGTTCTTAAGCGTTAACCGTCCCTTAAGTTTTAAATTTTTCTTGCACCAGTTAAAATATTTCCTTAAGGTTTCCCTAACTTTAATTTTAGAATTTTTTGTACCATGATTCCTTAAGTAATTTGTCGTTGACTTTGACAAATATTTTGTTTATTTTATTTTTTGTTTATGGTTTTAAATAATAGGTTTGTTAAAAACTTTGTAAAAGAGGGTAATTTTTAAACAATAAATACTTGAATTATGATATTATAAATACCATACTAAATATATTTCTAAAAATAATTTACGAAAGGTAATTTTTAATTAATTACTTATAGCATTTTCAGGTTTACTTTAATTTTTTTATTATTATCTTGAGAAAAAAACATTTAAACAATATGGATAATTGTACGTTTTTCAAAAGTTTCAGATAAACGAAGTCAATAGTGCTACTTTACTTTAGCAATTTTTTTTGTTTTTAATTATGTGTTTGTATCTCATAATTAATGATATTATTTCCTTTTTATGGCCAGAAAGTTAGGCGCCCTTGATATTTTCTTTTTTTTTTTTAATTTTAAAACCAAAAATTATTAACTAACGTCCGATTTTATTTATTTTATTTTATTTATTTATTAATTTTTATTTATTTAAAATACAACCACCCAAACAGAGTTTTCCAATTAAAGGGCAGAAAATTCGACCTAAATATTTACAGACAGATAACAAACAATTATTCACACTTTGTAAATTATAATTACTTTTCTTTTATATTTTTAAACCAGAAATAATTAGTTAACGTTTTAATAAACGCTTCATAATTTAAATAAACTACAAAAAATAGTAAGATTATGCTTTTTTTTCATAGTTTCTACACATTACTTGAATGGGCGAAAACATAAGTAGGTTTGTTCGTGAAACTGGCAAATAAAAAAGGGCGACTAATGCGACTAATGCGAGTCTGTAGGGACGGTACATAAAATTTTATTTTATTTAAAATATTAGGACAATCTATTTTATTGTATAACAACTTATAAAGAACAAATAATTGAAAAGTATTCTCTACGTCTTGGAAGAATCACTTAGTTAAATCTGCCTAACAAAACATCATTTGGAAATACAGTAGATGAATAAGTACCATCCAGCTTAAACCAGAACATATTTAGCAAAACTTCTCTAAATCTTTTCCAAGCTACTAGAATGAAATTTATAGGCCAGGTACCAAATAAAAGAGCCATACTCTAGTTTAGAACGCACTAAGGCATTAAACAGAACAATTAACGACTTTATATCACTACAGTCCCTTGAATTAGGCAAAATGAAGCCCAGGCTGTTATAGAACTTAACACAATTTCATTAATATGATTTACAAAAGACAACTTAGCATTAAAAGTGATTCCCAAATCCTTAAAGTGAGAGCATTTTTGCAGGTTTCATTTGGTTCATTTTATAAGGAAAATTAATCGGTGTCATTTTCCGAGTAAACGTCATCAAACAACATTTTTTTTATATTTAAAAGCAGCTTATTTTCATTACACCACCGACTCAAAGTATCCGCGTCATCCTGCAGATACACAAATTCTCCCAAGAGTCAATTTGACAATATATTTCTAAATCATCAACGTAAAGAAGTTTATTGGGTTAAATATGTTTGGTGATGTCATTCACAAAGATGTTGAAAAATAAAGGTCCAAGGACTGA
This sequence comes from Listronotus oregonensis, assembly GCA_019359885.1. Classification (NCBI taxonomy): domain Eukaryota; kingdom Metazoa; phylum Arthropoda; class Insecta; order Coleoptera; family Curculionidae; genus Listronotus; species Listronotus oregonensis. Next base: position 54,167 of record JAHBCN010001087.1, read on the forward strand.
ACCTAGCGGTACTCCGGAAGTAGCATGCATGTTTAAAGACTGAAAGCCACGGTACTGTACAGTCAGTTGCCTATTAATTAAATATGATTCTATAAAAAGTAGTAAATTATTATTTAAACCAAAGCTATGCAACTTTGCAAGCAAACTACCATGGTCGAGCTGGTCAAACGCCTTGGAGAAATCTGTATAAATAACATCAACCTGACCAACACAATCCAGACTTTCTGAGATATACTGCTTAATCGTTAATAGGTTGGTAATTGTTAAGCGATCTGGAAAAAAGCCATGTTGGTCATTAATTATAGTCCGTTTACTATAAGCAAAAATTATTTTATGCAAAACTATTTCAAAAACTTATTTGATATTGCAATTGATCTATTATCCTTTAGGTTAAGAGAACTTAAACATTTTATCTTCTTTTTTTATTCCTAGGGTAGAGGAAATTGTCGTATTGCAGGTAATTAAGGGTCTTAAGCCCAAGTCCACTGCTGGTCCAGATGGCATCCCGGCTTTTTTCGTTAGGGACTGTGCTACTGTTTTTGCAAAACCACTAACTGATCTTTTAAACTTATCTTTGGGTTCCTTTCGTTTTCCGGAGATCTGGAAAAGCTCCAGGATATCCCCAATATTTAAAAAGGGTAATAGATGGTTAAGTCCAAAATAGAGTAGAATCAATCGCAAGCCTCGTTAACATTATTTGAGCAAGTTATAAAGGAGAAATCCGCATTTAAAATATCATTAAAGAGGACCGATAATTTGCCATTGAACTGCGCAACTGCCTAACCTTTGCGTGTCCATATTAAGGTCGCTAGAAGCCTCCATTCCAGTTTTTAATTTCTCCTTTAATATAAAAAAAAACAGTAAAATGTTTGTTAATTTTTTAAATTTTTTAAAGTATTTTTTATACAACTTTTAAATAGTTAAGTTTCAAAAAGAGTTTTATACTTTTTGAGAAAATTACTACTTTTAAGTTTTAGTGAATTTAACGTTATAAGGCTTCGGTAGACGCGTGGTTTACATAGTGTCAGTGTAGTGGAAAATAAACTTAATTTTAATTACCTTTATATTATTTTATTCCCAATTTAAATGCAGAGGCAGGAAACTTGTAGGGTATTAAATTTAATATTTTATATTTTACTTACTATATATTTTGCTTTACTGTTTACTAAAAACCTTTGCTGCTTAGTTATTTTTTAAATTATTTAAAGCTCAATGTTAATAATAGAACACGAAAATATCAAATATTAAATTTAAATTTATTTTACAGACAAGCAGTATTAAAAAAAATAATAATTTATTCCTGGTTTCCTTTTTGTAATTTTATAAAATATTTAAAATTAAAGTTACAAATTATATTAGCAAAAAAAATATTTTTTAAAAACAAGGTTTATTTGCTTAAACTTAAAAGAATAAAAAATCCTTAAATTAAATCAAACCCATCAATTTATTGCCTATTTTATAAATAATATGTAATTGTTTTCTTAGAATTACTATTGTTAGGATCAAGTTTAAGAGACATATTGTATTCTTGTTTTTCCACATAGGTAAGTCCCTAGACAAGTTTTTTATCACATAAATTGTGTGATGTTATAAATTAATGGGTTTAATTTAATTTATTTGTTCTATTTTTAGTACATATAAAAGGTTGTTTTTATAAATATTGTTTTCACTATCAATGTATTTTTATTTTTTAGTTTATGAGTGGGAGTCCGCCATTTATTTGATATTCATCTTATGGGAGTGCATAAAAAATAACTAATCCAGCATATTGGATGTAAAATGACGTAACTTAATTAACCATAAATCGTCATTGGGCTGGGAGTACCTGCTTTAAAATTTAGTTGCATTTGACCCGAACAAACAAACATACATACATACATACATACATACATACAAACATACATACATACATACATACATACAAACATTGCAAGTTAAATAAAAGCTTGTTAAAAATATGTAACTCGTTTTCAAACCGTGTTTTCAGATATATTAAATATATGAAGGTTTATTGAGTAAACTGTAATTTTGTAACAATTTAAGATATATTTTGAAACTAAAAGGATTAAAAAAACAGACAAAAGTAGTCCGTGCCGCTTACAATGTTCAAAGGATGTAATGGCATTTACGACTATAATATGGATGTGTTTTATAGTCCGGATAAATCTGTAATTCACCGTTAAATGATTTTGGAAGTTCATGAATCGAGATGATACCTTTTGCATTCTGTTTAGAAACAGATCAACTACAAATTGTCGGAAAGAGATATTGGATACTACGAAAGAAGGTGTTTTTTGCCCCACTTTTTAACACCCTATACCCCTAAAAATACATTTAGCAAAAAAAATTTTTTTTCCATTTTTAATGGTACATACAGGTTTTTTGGGCCACTGAATACATACACATATATACATATATAATACTTTTAATTTTTAGGGGAGTAGTCTTCAATATGTACAGCTACATATTTAAAGAAGTATGTATAAATATGCAAATATATTATACATTTAAAATTTCTTTAAAAGGAGACAATCTTATGAGCTTTTCATATTGCCACAAAACATATTTTTAGTGTAAACAAATTTTCAGGGATGAAAAATCATGGTTTTTAGACAATTTTATGGCTACGGGGTAAGATGGGTCCAAATTAGGGCAATTTTTCCCGATCCCCTTGTATATTAGATTTCCATTCATATTTTAATTCATCGATTCAATAAATGTAAAGGGGTAAAAGGGATGAAAATAGGGGTAGTTAACCCCTCTTATTATAATTTCTGACATCATATTTCAATTAAGTGGCTCAAAAATCTATATGAATCATTAAAAATGAGAAACAACTTTTTTTTAGCGAAATGTATGTTTTAGGGGTATGGGGTGTAAAAAAAGGTAAATTTGGCCCTTCTTAGCCTTTAAATGTAATTTCTGATGTAATATTTAAATTCCGCGGCCCAAAAAACCTATAAGTACCATTAAAAATGGAAAAAAAAAACTTTTTTTTGCTAAATGTATTTTTAGGGGTATAGGGTGTTAAAAAGTGGGGCAAAAAACACCTTCTTTCGTAGTATCCAATATCTCTTTCCGACAATTTGTAGTTGATCTGTTTCTAAACAGAATGCAAAAGGTATCATCTCGATTCATATACTTCCAAAATCATTTAACGGTGAATCACAGATTTATCCGGCTAAATGTATTTTTATAGGGTGTAGGGTGTAAGAAAAGGCTGTATTTAGCCCTTCTAAGCCCTCAGATGTAACTTTTTATATTATATTTGAAGTCAGTGACTCAAGAAACCTATATTTATAGTTAAAAACGGGAAATTTTTTGTTTAAGCAAAATATTTTAGGGTGTGGGTGTAAAAAGAGGGTGAATTTAGCCCTCCTAAGACCTGGAATGTAATTTTTAATATCATATTTGAATTCAGTGACTCAATAAACCTACATGTATCGTAAAAAACGGGAAATTTTTTTTAGCGAAATGTATGTTTAAGGGGTGTGAGTTTAAACCACTGACCTCAATATGGACCGGTAAAGGGTATCAGATGCGCGGTTCAAAAGTGAGATTTTATGGGCGAAAAAATGTGTCCGTGCGCCGTGGCTCTAGTCATCTCTTAGGGTCCTAAATCATGCGCAGAACGGACTAGCAGATCGATTTTATTTACAAATTCGTCGCCGGCCAGTTCCGTACTTCGTCAATTGATGACTTAAACAAAATATATATTACACTGGTTAAAAAACATGATTACTGGTTTTTTGAACCAGTGAAACACATTGGTTTGTTTAGATGTTGTTCTTAATCAAAAATAAACATATTATCCATTGTCAGCTCCTTAAATTCCTCTAGTTCTTCTGAATGTTACAGCTATGGAAAGCCACAAATTTTTGTACTGGTTCACAACTGATGCGTTGTAGTTAATAATAATAAAAAATTGCGAATACGACTGAACATGACTCTTGTGGCTTATCTAAGAATTAACACACTCATAATTGAAAAAAAATCACTATAATTATTTATTTCGGATTAAAAAAATCTGAACAAAAAATGTATTGCATTAATCTAAAAAGTCAGTAAGTATGATTACAACATAAAACATATTCCCTTGGGGCATATACCTTCTAGAGGCACTCTTGCCGCTTGGAAAACGATCATTTGTGCAAGAAAGAAAGAATAGCGGTATAACCTTTTTCTCCCTCCAACGTGATCAGTGGTGGAAAAAAAAAAAAAAAAAAAAAAAAATATAATTATATATATATATATATATATATATATATATATATATATATATATATATATATATATATATATATATATATATATATATATATATATATATATATATATATATTATATATATATATATATATATATATATATATATATATATATATATATATATATATATATATATATATATATATATATATATATATATATATATATACCCGCTCTGCGTGCTGATTTGTCGGTCTCTCCGCGTCGATCTATCGGCACTATGGTTGGAGCCACGGAGAAAGGTTTATCCTATGATTCTTTTTTCTCTTTCGCACTGCCAAACGGCAAGGCTGCGTTCAAACTTCGTCGTTTTTGAACTGACATAAAACCGTGTAAAGTCGACAGTTACGCGTTTAATAAATTCTAACAGTTTCCAAACCATTTTAAGGCGGTACAAAAACTGGGTCTTGAAATTAACCCTATCTTTTATTAGCCACTATTTTTTCTATTTATATTTTGCAATATTAATTTTGTTAACTCATGGTTTATATTACTACCTAACATAATTTATATATGTATAGAAACGCAAAATAAAAGAATTTAGTATCTAAATATATAAAAAATATATTTTATAAATATAAATTAATTAATGCCATACAAATTTCTAAGTCCGGAACTGGTCCTGCTTTTTAAATACGCATGCTTAATGACACCATCGTTTGTTTAGTGCGCGAGGTCGTAAACTTGCCATAAATGCGATTAGTCATTATATATCTAAAGTTAGGTTATCTATGGTTTAAACAAAGGATGAATTTAGCCATTCTACGCCGTCAAATGTAATTTTTAATATCATATTCGAATTCAGTGACTAAAGAAACATATATTTATCGTTAAAAATGGGAAAAAACTTCTTTTAGGAAAATGTATGTTTTAGGGGTGTGAGGTAGAAAAAAGGGTAAATTTAGCCCTTCTAAGCCCTCAAATGTAATTTTTAATATAATATTTGAATTTAGTAGCCCAAAAAACCTATATGAACCATTTAAAATGGGAAAAAACTTTTTTTAGCGTAATGTATTTTTTAGGGGTGTAGGGGGTAAAAAAATGGGGTAAAAAACACCTTCCCTCGTAGTATCCAATATTTATTTCCGACACTTTGTAGTTGATCTGTTTTTAAAGAGAATGCAAATGGTTACATCTCGATTCATGCACTTCCAAAATTATTTTAGGTTTAAGTGTTTTTTAACAGATTTACCAGTATTATTATACTGTTGTGTGGAATTCAATTATAAGAAAAGAGTCTTTAGTCTATTTTCCAGACATTTAAGAAAGAAGTTCTTTAGTCCGCGTTTCAAGATGGTAAAAAGTACGTTTTTTGATGCGCTTTGTGCCCCAACATATTTTTTTTATCTTTAATTTTACAATTTTTTTTTTGGTGCAATGAGCGCATCATGATTTTTTTTTATAATAAAAGATACAAAAACAAGTAAAATGGCAAAAATTTAATAAAAATAGCAAGTTTGAAGGCTTTCATTTTGGTATTTGCTATTCTGATTTTTTTACCAATTCATTATAGATGAAAATAACGATACTTGGACTTATTATAAATATAATAAAATGGCCCGAATTGAAACTTTGAATTTTCACGATGATGGATAAAAAAAGGCCAAATTTTACTTACCTTCTTTAACATTTGTAGCGTGCTTATAACATTAAACACGTAAATTAATTAAGAGGTCGTAAATAACAAAAAAGCAATTATTATTAACGTAAATGCGTTAAGAAAGTCATTTATAAAACACCTTGTGAATATAATTTTATTTCTTAAACTTATTAATAAAAAGTTTTCCAATGGTTCCAACTTAAGTAGACACACTGTATACATCTGAAATTGTTATCTTATGACAGTTCACAAAGGCTTGTATGAAGTACTAGGTACCGTGGGTGCCGAGTTTTTAGATGTTTAACCCATTTTATCCTCCAGGTAAGGAGGGATAAAGTTTGAATTTTTTTATTTAATATTTTTAATATGTAACATCCCAAGAATATTGTGTTAAATTTTAAGGTCAATTGGAGCGAAATTGACGGATTTATGATAGTTTAAATGACCGGTGCTCCAACTCACTTTTGCACTCAGGTAGCTAACTGCGCTGAGCGTACAAAACTTTAAATGGATTTTCCCAAATATGTAATTTTTAAAGTCGGTGATCACCATTCCGAAAAAAACTACTGAATCAATCGTCTTAAAAATTTGTACACATATTCTACATACAAATAACTATCAAGTGGCGTCGAGTTTTGTTTTATTTTTTAATTAGTATCCATCTTACAATAACAAATGGGTCGAATTTATTGTCAAAAAATCGACCTTTTAACTTCAAAATGATGCAAAAATTTAAAAATTAATAAAATAGAAAAAAAAACTCGGCGTCAATTAAGAGAGAAACTAATTAACAAATTAAAACAATTTGTTTTTTTATTTTAAATAATCCAGTGCTGAGGAATCGCAGTCACCGCAAAAATAAAGTTTTCGAGGCTCAGAAAAGAATAGCAATAAATTCGTTATTTTTTTTAATATTTTGTACCAATTTCTCTAATAATCCTCAAATTTTGTTTTATAATATACTTATTTTCAAAATAAATCTATAATAACAATGTTATAAAAAAAATTCTTGAAAATATGCCTTTTTTTGACCGAACAAACTTTACCCCCCCCCCTTTTTCCCTTTAAAACAAATAGTATTCTTGCTTATAAACAAAAGGGTATTGCAAATATTATTTTTTATTTTTATAAAATTATGACAATAAAGGAAGAACTAATACGTGCGAACCCAATCTCATTGTGCGGCCTACATAATCTTAGTTCCTTACTCTTGAATATATATAGCTGCATACAGCAAACTAAATAATCCTCTTAGTATGACTATTATATATTTATAATTAAACAAAACTTTGGAAGCATTATCGTACTTTAAGGGTCGTGGAGTTTTCGCAAATTAATTGCAGCATCTACCGGGTGCCCACGAGATTACTTTCCGGCTGCCATTTTTATGCAAGCTTTCCCCACTTCCGGTCCCACCGGAAAGAACTGAACATTTTAATTTTTAAAAGGGTAAGACTTGTAAATTGTCATAAAGTACATAAATTAGTGTTTGTAAATATAATAACTGTATGATATTTTGGAATTACTTCAAAATACGATTTTTTCTTATGTAGTTAAGTAGCCGCAAAAAAGGCATAGTGCTTATTCAAAAATTAAAAAAATGCTTATTGGTACAGTGCGCGATGATCATGACACCTGAGGGCTGCGTTAAATCATGCTTAAAAGCCGTAAAATATCAGGTAACCAAATAAGTTCGTGCGATTGCTGTATATCGCACATTGCCATAGATATTGCTTATATTGTTAATCGATAACGATTATTTCTTACCTACTGTCAATTAAGTATAAATCCTTCTTTTCTCACACACATAAAAAAATTATTAAATTGTTGCATTCCTAGTTTTAATAATTGAAAATGGCGACGAATAAAACAGTAATTCGAAGTTCTTTACTGTATGAGTACACACTTGGTACAAGAGCTGCAGCGGCGGCGCGAAAAATATGTACCGCATTCGAAGATGATGCTGTTAGTGATCGAAGAGCACAGAAGTGGTTCAAAAAATTTTATTCGGGAGATCTCAGTTTGAGCGATAAACCGCGCTCAGGGAGACCAAAAATCATGAACAACGAGGATCTTCGACAGGTTGTGGACGCAAATTCCAGGACAACGTGCCAAGAACTTGCAGAAATGTTCAATGTGAGTTCTGAAACTATTTGGTTGCATCTTCGTTAGTGATGAGCGAGACCGGTCTTGGTCTTGCGGTCTTGGTCTTGGTCTTGCAGCAAGACCAAGACCGAGACCAAGACCAAGACCGCCTTCTCGCTTGCAAGACCAAGACCAAGACCGGGGTATGCAAGACCAAGACCAAGACCAAGACCGAGGGGTGCAAGACTACGCAAGACCAAGACCGACCTGCAAGACTATTGCACTTTTGTCACTTTTTTTTTTAAATTATTATATTCAATTTTTGTATTTAATATACAGAGGTATTTCATACAGACATGACAAAAAATGTGTCGAGAACTGCCTAAAAGGGCGATTTTTTATGAGTAACAGGTTTTTTTAATAAAATAATAATTAAATCGATCACTTTGTTTTTTAATAAAATTATCTAAAAACAATAACTAGTAGATTGTGGCTCAATGGTCCCATAAAGCTCGATATCTCCAAAACCGTTTACGACAAAGAAAAACTAAGAGTACAAAAGTTATAGAAGCTCAAAATTACTTACCTATTCTTAATGTTTTTTTTTTAATTAGGTATCTAGTGATGCCACTTACTGGATCAAAAATTTCCAAAATCCAGAAAAACATTATTTTTGTGCCACACCGTAAAAAGTGGCATTATTAGATGGCTCCTTTAAACTAAGATATAAATGTAAAAGTGATGGTTTAAAAAAATATATATTTGTCATTTTATATAGGAATACTTTTAATGTAAATGGATTTTAAATTTCACTTCCGGTTTAGACGGAAAAGTCAAAACAATGCCAAAGTCAAATGATGTCAATGTCAAGTATAATGATGACGTCATTTTTGTCAAAACCGAAAATGATATATAAAAAACCATCTACGTCGACATTGTACCTATATGACAGTTTAAGAATTTCCAACATAATATACAGGGAAGCACTTTTTTCAAATGAATTTTCTCTATTTTAGGTTAAAAGCTAAAAATAAGAATGTTTTTTTCATTGGTAGTGGATTTTTTGGAAAATTCTGAAATAGAAAATAATTTTACATTTTACGTCCTTTCTTCTATAATTTTTGTATATTCAGTTTTTTACCATTATGTACAAACTTTGTACGGCAAATTTTTGACTAATTTGAACATACAAAAGATTATTTGAACTGAAAAGCTTTTTATATACTTTTATTTTAATTAGAAACCAATGTTTACATATGAGAATCATTTTCATAAAAATTTCACATCTGGTTGAAATTAAAAGTTTTTTTTCTGCCCTCAGAGTACTCAGTATTGTAATTTTATATGCTTCTTCAAAGAAAATTTAAATATTTCTTATCACTAAAATGAAGCGCTATAAATAAATAAACCCCTACATTTTAAATATCCTTTTTAATTAAATTATTTAAATGTACATGTAAAGTTAAAATTGGTATATTTTAAAATTTTAAAGCAAAAAATATAGTCTCCATCTTTATTTATTTGTAAGTATTAAAAAAATATATATTTTATTTAAGATTGCTTAGTTTAAATTATTACTACCAAAAAAAAACAAGACCAGCAAGACTCTTGCAGCAAGACCAAGACCGGGTGGTGCAAAACCAAGACCAAGACCAAAACCAAGACTTTCTTTAGGCTTGCAAGACCAAGACCAAGACCATACATGCAAGACCAAGACCAAGACCAAAACAAGCCCGGTCTTGGTCTTGGTCTTGCTTTGGTCATCACTAATCTTCATCAGCTAGGAAAGACGTGGAAGTTAAGCAATTGGGTCCCACATGAATTTTTCTAATGATAACAAATTAAGTTGTCTTACCATTTGTTCAGCAAACATTTCACGCAACGCTTATGAGCCATTTCTTAATCTGGTATTAACCTCCGACGAAAAATGGATCTTGTATTTAAATTCTAAGGGTTCGTATCAATGGTTGTCCCCTACTGATTCGGTACCACACACGCCCAAGGCTTCCTTGCACCCAAACAAGGTTTTGTTGTGTGTTTGGTGGACAGCAACTGAAACCATCACTGCTAACTTGCAATGTGAGCAGCTTCAACGAGTACAAGCAGCACTCATCCAGAAAAAGCCTTCTTTGATCAATCGGAAGAAAGTGATATTCTTGCAGGATAACGCCAAGCCTCATACCGCAAGAGTGACCCGAGAAAAAATTTCTAAACTTGGCTGGAAAACGTTACCGCCCTTGCCATATTCTCCCGACATTTCGACAAGTAATTATCACCTTTTTTTGTCTCTTGACAAGTGTATGTTGACAACTCGGGATGGTGTAATAAATGCAGTCCGCCAATTTTTTGAGTTTAAATCCAGGTAGTTCTACAGTTTCGACATACAAAAATTGGTTCTACGTTGGCAAAAGGTCATTGAATGATAGTAGTTATTCGACGAATAAATACTGTCTTATTGTTTCTCAATAAAAATTTATATTTTTTTACCAAAAACCGCACGAACTTATTTGGTTACCAATGTATTTATTTTTCGTTAATAAATATATACAAACCTGGTCAGCACTGTAAAAGTAAAGTGCCATATTAATAGGGAATAAACCATTTTAAAGAAAACTTTTAGTTAAATCTCCTAGATGAAAATCGTCGGAATTTTGGAAATGTTTATGCAATTTTGAGGTTATGCAAGCCTTTACTTACTTAAAGACTTTAGAGCCATTTTCTCTATTCACAATCACAGAAGACTACACAGATACTAAAGTCAGCTCCGCAGACACTCCTTGATTACTTAGTCTATTAAAAAGAACCTTTTTCTTTTCAAAACTTGCAAATCATTAAAAAACTTCAGGAAATGACAGTAACAAACGGTACATGGTAAGAAACGAGTAGGTTATTCTTCTTACTACGTTTAATTCGAAAGATGTTTGGCTAAGCCCAAAACCGAAAGTTGTTTAGCTAAGCGGGAAATTTAAATTCAATTCCTTTTTCTGCGTGCATTAATCCATATATTCCTTTTTTCTATTACCCAACTAGCAGTTGGAAGTGTATAAAAGTTGCAATTGCTATTTCAGCCTGTTTTCTTACATTCAACTACACGACAACTATTATGCATCATTTTTAATATTTTTATCTAATTGTTTACATTTAAATCAAGCATGATTTAATAAAAATTTAACCACAGCAAACGCTGCAATCGACTCAGCTGTCCCCACCAAACACTCAGCTCTCTGCCAATACATAGTAGGACACTTGCACATATTTTTTATTGTCTAAAAATTAGGCTTTATTTACGGCACATCATGCAAACGGCGGATTTGGCCTTACCTGCACAGGCAGCGTTGCCACATTTCATTAAGTGAATTTACAGAATATTTAAAAGTAAAATCCACTAAAAAGGTATTAAAGCATTTGTATACTATTTAAGAGTTGTTTACACTTTACACAAAAATAGGATTTTCATTTTTATGTCATCTAGCCACTTTTTTATTGATATAATGCCTCTTTAGTGAGCGGAAAGGATATGGCACACTTCTTATGGATTTAAGTCACCGACAGGTTTTTATGAAATTTTAGTATTTTATTTTGGAAGTCCAAATAAGCATTTTGTTTTATTGCGCCAACTTGTAGCTATACAGGGTGATACCACAAAATAAAGTCAAAAATTCTTAAAAATAATTATTTTATTTATTACAAAATACTGTCTGTTACCCTAGACTAATAAAATTAGGTATTTTTTTATATAAAAAGAATATATATTTCATACCAAGTACTTTTTTATCGTGTACAGGGTTTTTATCTGTCTTGTCCTACAGGGCGCACGATTTATTTATAAACCAACCAAGATACTATATATTTAGTCTAGTCGGACTAAATATAATATATTTTGTCAGTTATTATTATAAGGTATAGGAATTTCGTAACTTGGCAGTAACTCATTCATACATACAGCGTGTCCCTCCAAAAAGTCATTTTTAGATACCGGGTGAACCAAAATTATATGGCGGTTTTATTTATATTTTTTTCCAGTCATACAGAAACCGCTGTTATCAAAAGATTTTTTTTCACCGATCTACACTATAAACATACTGGGTGATGTAAACAGATGTTTCAAAGTGACTTAGTATTACGTAAAATATCGCAATTTAATACAAACATAAAAAATGATTATTGCATAATATCTTACAGTAATTATACAGATTACGGCTTTTAAGGTAACCCATAATTAATTCAAAACAGAAATAAACACTATGGTATAATTCAAACAGTAACAAGTTAGATACTGTTTGTAGACGGACATATTTTTATTAGTAACTCATAACAACAATGACGTATTAATTAGTATTATTCATTTAAATCAAACTAAGGCCATTGTTTAGCCTTATTAAAAACTTAATACTAAAATGTTTTTGAAAGTAAACTATACTATTTATAAGAAACACAGATGAAAAGATCATACTAGTCAAGAACTTGTGGCTCTTCAACTACTCTATGTGTAGCGTCTAAAACAGTTGTAAGTAAAACAGTTGTTGGATATTTAACAACCTGTTGATACCTAATATATCCCAGGTACCATATTACACTGGCAACATGGGCACATACGCCAAGCGTTCTAGCACCCACTCTGCAAGTGCAATAGGTACCTGAAATAGGATCACCATTTTCTTGGAATGAAGAAAGCAAATATGAAATGAAAATAGTATGCTTAATAGCTTGCGTAAACCTTGGAAATATCTTTGCTCTTATTAAGCCAGGTTCAAATTGTTGAACTTGAAAAATATATTCATTATTTGGTTCCCTTTCATCGGTATCTTTAATATAAGCTGGAGAAAGCCTTACTTGATAGGTACCAAATGTTTTAGAAATAACATAGTCTATAGGCAAAACTGGAATTTCCATATTATTATTTTCCATATTTACCCATGCACCACCAGCTCGACGTAAGTTAGAATAAAGTATACCTTTTGTGCCTTGAAAATGACTGCCTTTGTATTCTAAAATTAGAGCTCTTTAGCGCTTATAGATATGTGTAGTCGGAGTATAAAATTGCACAATGTTGTTCGGGATGGGGATTATATAACCGATTTGTAAAATTGTCTACATGTCTTTAAATGAGTCTTTCCCTATTTCGAACTTCTGCGCAAGCAAACCCTTATATTGCTTTATTGTGCTATATTCTACTAACTAACTTCCGTATGATTGGAAACCGGTATCTAAAAATTACTCCTTTGGAGGGACACACTGTGTGTATGAATGAGTTACTGCCAAGTTACGAAATTCCTATAGGTTATAATAATAACTGATATAATATATTATATTTAGGCCTACTGGACTGTATATTTTTTGGTTCATTAATAAATCGTGCACCCTGTAGGACATGACAGATAAAAACCCTGAACACGATAAAAAAAGTACCTTGTATGGAATATACATCCTTTTTATATAAAAAATGCCTAATTTTATCAGTCTAGGGTAACAGACAGTATTTTGTAATAAATAAAATAAATATTTTTAAGAATTTTTGGCTTTATTTTATGGTATCATCCTGTATAGCTACAAGGTTGGCTCAATGAAAGAAAATGCTTATTTAGACTTCCATAAAAAAATACTAAAATTTCAAAAAAATCTGTCGGTGACTCAAATCCATAAGAAGTGTGCCATGTCCTTTCCGGAAAACTATATTTGGGAAATATTTTAGGAAACATTTGAAATAAATTAGTCCAATGAATGAAGGTACAAAGCTGTAAATAAATCTGTACAGTTTTCCCTTGTGGCGCACTTTTTAGGTCTTTGAGAATGCTTTCGAGCGAAAAAAAGTTTATTAACATTAACAGGTGGAAAAGAGCTGAAAATGGCCCTCAAGGCCCGAAAGTGGAGAATTTTTGTTTAAACAAAAAAATAAATAACGCCTTGTAATCTACATAGTAAGCATTACTATAATTTACGGTCCTATTGAAGGTAAGAATATCTTAGTCATATTAAGGTTTTAAAAATAGAAATATTTTAATTTAATTTTTTTCAAAAAGTTGTTTCCCATTTTTTATAATTTATTATAATTTCCTATTCAAAAGTAAAGATTTTTAATTATATTAAAGTTGAAAACAAATAATAAAAAAAAACATTTTAATTTGATTTATCAAACACAGCTTTTTGAACATTATAAATTTACAGTTCCTAACAACAACCACACTCCAACTAACCTCGGAGTAGTACATCCTTTTCTGCGCCCTTAAAATGGTTGTCTATCCTTTTTTATACGTCAATACAACTGGCTTCTTAACCTAATATAATCACATGTTCGTCCTTCCACAAAATGGTAGACTTGTGTAGTCTTTTTAAAAAATCCCCCTTTAAAGGCATCAACTTTTAAAGGCACGAAAACAACTGTTTCTATGGCAACTTAGTCTCTCTAGCAGCTATTTTCATGGCAACTATTATTTATTGCAACGTACGTGGTATTCCCGACTTAATACAGAAAAATATAATTTACACATTAGTTCAGTAATTGAAGGTACTAAGCTGTAAATAAATCTGTACAGTTTTCCCTTGTGACGCAATTCTAAGGTCTTCGGGAATGCTTTCGAGCGAAAAACAAGTTTATCGACATTAACAGGTGGGAAAGGGCTGAAAATAACCCCTCGAGGCCCGAAAAATGCTAATATCTGCCTAAATATGCGAATTGGAGATTTTTGGGTTAAACAATGGTTCTTATAATTTTTTTCTTAAAATCGATAGTTTTCGAGATAACGGAACCCAAAAGTCCCCTCCTTTTAGCCGCTCTACCGCTAGAATGCCGCTATCTTCATGGATCATGGATTCACTTAAAGGAGGCGGACAAATTGTTCCATTACTCGGGCAATAATGTACATTTTTGAATCATTTAAAGTTCATCAAAATGGGAAAACTCGTACCTATCATTGCATATAAGTTTGGGTCAATTCTGATCCTTCTAGAATTTTTAAAAAAGCGGTCAAAGTTTTTTTTTACAATGTTTTTAAAGTATCTCATTAATTTATTAATATTTTGTAATAAAATGGTTTGTTATTAAAATTTCTCTTTTATACTGAGACCTTAGGAAGTGTTCAATAATCCCAGAAAATTTCCTTCAGTGTGGAATATTATGGAATTTTCGACGGCCGTTTTTTGCAAAAAATATTGGTATTACGAAAAAAATGGTAAGGACCATTTTTGTAGATTTTGAAGTGATCTTTATTTTTTGTAAAAACAAAAATTCTATTATTCGCATATTTTGGCAGATTTTCGCGGGAAACTCATTTTTGGGACTTTGGGGAGCCATTTTCAGCGGGTTCCCGAGTCGGAATCGTGATAAACTTTTTTTCGCTCGAAAGCATTCGTGAAGACCTAAGAATTACGCCACAAATGAAAACTGTACAGATTTATTTACAGCTTTGGGTACTTTCAGGACTTCAGTTACTGGGCTAACATACATACATAATAAAACAAAAATTTTAAATGGATATGAAGAAATGTGTCGTAATGGTAGACATCGTTAAATTCGTTTTGAAATGCTGCGTTTAGTAATGTTATGAAAGTGATAAGTTCCTATTTCAGTTTTAAGCTAAGACAAAATACTTAAATTATGAAATTTGAAGCCCTCCATCAAAAAAGTTTAAGAAGATAAAATTAGGTCATATTTTTTTAAAAGTAAGTATTGGCAGTGATTTTGGGATAATCATGGCACTCTGGACGAGAGATTATTATTTATGAAGAACACTGATAAATAAAACTACTATGTTTTTTTACCACTAAAATATATTCACAATTATTGTTACTGCAGTTTCAACCCACAGAGTCATTTTCAAACAATTTTTTTTCTTTCAGACTAAAGTATCAATACAAAAATAAGGTGAATTTATACCTCTAAGTGGCACCGTCTCAATGCAACTTAGGTTAAGAAGGGCTTAAAACTGCTTAAACCACAGTGGTGCAAACCGCCGTAAGTGGTAAATATATTCTTAGGAAGCGGCGGAGCAATTAACAGTTTATTATGGTTTGGCGACAGTAAATAGCGGGGAAAATACAAGTTCGGTTTGGTCATTAAGCAGATGTACATTATTATTTTTATTACCTTTGTATATTTCTAGGGATTCCAGATAGTTTAATTAATGGCCCTTGATTGAATAGTGTAATATTTCTATATTATTTAAATTAGGGAATTTGTGTTTTTGTTCTAAACAATGATTAGCAAAAGTAGAGTCTGTTTTTTGTAGTCTATATGATCTAAAATGTTCTAAATAGCGAGTTTTTATGCTCCTACCGCTTTGTCCTATATAAAAGTTATCACATTCTGAACATTTCAACTTATAAACTCCTGATTTATTAAATTTGTTGGTTTTATCTTTAGCGTTATAAATAATATTGGATATATTGTTCTGAGATTTAAAAGCAACTTTAATATTGTGTTTGGATAGAGTGTTGGCTATTTTTTCTGATAGGGTGCCGCAATACGATAAGGATACATATTTTTGGTTATTTTCTTGATCTTTAATTTTTGGATAGATTAATTGAAAAGCTAAGCGTTTTTGTTTTTTGGTTATTAATTTCTTTATGGTTTGTTTGGAGAATTTATTTGATTGTGCAATATTTTCAATGGTACAAAGTTCTCTCTGTAGCTCTTCTTCAGAGAGAGGCAAAGAGAGTGCTCTCTGTATCATTGAATTGTATGCAGCTAGTTTATGTTGGATAGGGTGGAAAGAGTCATTGGGGATAGTAATACCTGTAAATGTTGGTTTTCTATAAACTTTAAAAGTGCACTGATTATTTACGAATATTATATCGAATATTATTTATAACGCTAAAGATAAAACCAACAAATTTAATAAATCCGGAGTTTATAAGTTGAAATGTTCAGAATGTGATAACTTTTATATAGGACAAAGCGGTAGGAGCATAAAAACTCGCTATTTAGAACATTTTAGATCATATAGACTACAAAAAACAGACTCTACTTTTGCTAATCATTGTTTAGAACAAAAACACAAATTCCCTAATTTAAATAATATAGAAATATTACACTATTCAACCAAGGGCCATTAATTAAACTATCTGGAATCCCTAGAAATATAGAAAGGTAATAAAAATAATAATGTACATCTGCTTAATGACAAAACCGAACTTGTATTTTCCCCGCTATTTACTGTCGCCAAACCATAATAAACTGTTAATTGCTCCGCCGCTTCCTAAGAATATATTTACCACTTACGGCGGTTTGCACCACTGTGGTTTAAGCAGTTTTAAGCCCTTCTTAACCTAAGTTGCATTGAGACGGTGCCAAATATTATGACAATAGTCACATTCAAAACGTCCCTTAGTTAAGAAAACCATAAAACCACAACGGTGCAATTGGCCATTAGAGGTATAAATTCACCTTATTTTTGTATTAATACTTTAGTCTGAAAGAAAAAAAAAATTGTTTGAAAATGACTCTGTGAGTTGAAACTGCAGTAACAATAATTGTGAATATATTTTAGTGGTAAAAAACATAGTAGTTTTATTTATCAGTGTTCTTCATGATGATTAATTACCACATAGTAACGGCTAATAGCATCAATTTTTTTCGATTATTATTTAGTTAAAAAATCAAATTTAGAGAAAACTAAATTAAAAATGTTAAATGATTTGTAGAATCCAAAAAATAAAACATAATTCGGTTAAACCGAAAGTCGAAAAAGCTTGTCATATATGCGCAGAAATGACATTTTGTTGAAATAACAACCCTATCATGAATTGCTAATATCAATTAAGAAATTAACAAAAATGGCAGCAAGAAAGTTAATTCGTTGGCACTTGGTATTTCCTTTAAAGTTCTAGTATAGATCGAAAATTCGGTTGATGTTTTAGTAATTATTTAAATTTTAATACAAGATCATTTCCAGTATAAAAACTACTTCTTTATAAATGTGTTAAATAATCAAGCCCAATAAATTTCTTTCTTTTGGAAAAACAATCAAATTATTTTTGCCAATTTAGCAAAAGCCGATTTCTGAAAACCATTTATTTCAATTTTACTCTTAATCCTACAATTAATTCCTTTTTTTGCCTTATTAATTTATTATTTTTGTAAGAATTATAATTATGGTATTTATTTTACTTTACTTCAGGTACTTAAACAAAGCAACTACCTGAAAGAAAATTAAATTTCATATCATTTTACTATCACTACTCACACACACACACATTGTAATTGTTTTTAACAAACATCCATGACTTGTTGTAGCAAATCTTGAGAGAGTGTTTTAAGTGATAAGCGAAACATTAAACTTGGTACAACATTTATCTCACATTTTAACGACACGACAAGGTCCAAGTTTCGAGTTACAATAACTTTAAAGTAAATTAAATTTTGGAATATTAGTTTAATACCAGGGGATTTTTTAACAAAGAAGACATACACAGTTACTCTCTCAGACCCGCATAATTTTTTTTCGAAGGAAAAGCATTTTGTGAATATTTTTAATTCTATTACTGTAACACTTTAAGAGAGGCGACCTTTACCCCTAAAATATTAAGAGGGGTTTGAAGTCAGGTGATAAATTATTTTAAAGGCTGTTCAATCCTTTTTTTGACGACACCTTATTTTTTAAATTTGTGTCAGTAGTTCTCCAAAAAATGGAATATATAAATAGTCTTTAAAAAAAATTACAAGTTTTTATTTCCATTCCATTTTTCATTGTTTATTTGATACTTTTCGGCTTTATTATGCAGTTTTGTTTATTGTCTTTTATCCTTGTTTTTAACAATACAAAAAAAAACTCTACAATATTTTTGAGCACTGAATAATAAATAAATTATTGTAGAATTTAAAGTTAAATTTACTTAGTAAAGGTTATGTTATTATCTATCGGTGTTTTGTTTACTTGCACTTTGCTACACCTAATAAAATGCAATATTTTAAATCTGGTTTGAAATTAAAAGTACTATTTTATCCGATTATTCTAAAGATGTCAATATCGTACTGCATCGAGCTACAAGTTAAAACTTAAACTCTTGGTTTTTCTCTCCTTCGCATAAGATGGTTTATTCTACTGAAAAAAAAAGTGAATAATCGAATTGTATTATGAAAACAGTAAATGTACTAATATTGCAGCCCACATAATAAACTAAGTAGATATTTGCAGTGAATAGCTCAGCTCTGATAAGCACATATGAACCATCCAATAAACAACTAATTATTTTTTGTTAATTTAATGTTTTTTCTCCTTTCTGGGTAAAAATTATCAGCTACAAATACCGGGTAGTATTTAAATATTACATATATCAACCCTTATACCTTTTTACACCTCTGGCCTGAGATAACAATGAACATCTTTTATGTTTTTATGGCTTTTTTAAGTCCGAATATTGACTCAACCCAAAGATATGATGTTAAATACGTTTGAATTATTTTGAAGCAACAAATTTATAACACATCAGGGATTTTATGGCTAAATAAAAAGTAAAAATGACAGCTAACTAATAAAGCCATTAATTCAGTTTGTAAAAAGTATTTTTAAATCATTTTAAAAACACATTTGATTTTCTGGATTTGGCAAAACTAATATACAATTAACAAAAAAATTACATGTCTTAAATTTTTAGTGTTGACATTTTAAATTTTTATACCTAGAAGAACTACTTTTATACCAAAATAATGTAAATTACCAAAACAATTCTTGAATATGACTTTTGTACTTGGAAAGAGTAAAAAAATGTCTTTTGGAAAACTGAATTTATGCCAGGTTTTATCCCATACCAAGACATCCAGAACAAAGAGCTTATTAAAGAACTATTTTGTTAAACATAAAATGTTATGTTTAAAAGTGTTAGACAATATTATGAAATTGTGTATTAGAGAACAAATAAAGACAATGGAAGTTCAAGATTTTGGTGTCATTGATAAAATGTTATATTTAAATAAAAGAGCGAAACCGCTTACCCATAAAAAAATACGAAAAGGGTTAGAAAAATAGAAACTCCCGATTCTTATTTAAATCAAAGCACAAGTGCCAAAAATTACGTTTATTTTCCTATTGTTTTGAAAAGTTTTTTAAAAGTAAATAAATGGATGAATATAAATTTATTTTCCAGAGATATAAATAAATAGTGACAGAATTAAAGTCAGCAGCATTAAAAATAATATATATATATATATATATATATATATATATATATATATATATATATATATATATATATATATATATATATATATATATATATATATATATATATATATATATATATATATATATATATATATATATATATATATATATATATATATATATATATATATATATATATATATATATATATATATATATATATATATATATATATATATATAATATATATATATATATATATATATATATTAAATAATTTTAACTCCTGGGTTTTTCGGTCATTTTTTTTAATTAATTTGAAATAAAATTAAAACATTTCTTTGACGTTTCGGTTTATTTCCAATTAAACCATCATCAGAATCTAGAACAATAAGATGTTCTTAATGTCTTTATATATACAATTGGAAACAAGACCAAAAGACCATATTTTAGTGTCATTTGATGTGATTTCACTTTACACCAACATTCCTATTGAACTAGCTATAAAAAACATTACTGAAAAATGGTCCCAAATTAAAGAATTTACCACTATTCCAAAAAATGAGTTTATCGAACCAACTAAATTATGCCTTTCATCAAATTTCTTTCAATTCCAAGAACATTTTTATTCCCAAATTTTCGGCGTTGCAATGGGATCACCAATATCGGCTACCATAGCCAACCTTGTCATGGAATGCCTAGAAGATAATGTTATAAATTCGCTAGATTATAAACCATATTTTTATAAGAGATATGTTGATGACTGTCTTCTATGTATTCCAAAAAATAAAATTAACTATACACTTAACAAATTTAATTCTTTCCATCCAAAAATTCAATTTACTCATGAAAACGAAAATAAGCATACAATTAACTTTCTTGATGTTACAATAGGTTATGATAATAATGGCATAATAAAAACAAACTGGCACCAAACCTGTTTGGTCTGGTAGATACCTAAATTTCACCTCAAATACCCCAATTTTATACAAAAAAAGTGTTGTAAAGTCATTAGTTGACAGAGCTGTAAACTTCTGATACAAAGCACAGACCAAAAAGTTTAAAAAAAATAAGAAAATCCTACAAAAAAACAAATATCCAAAAAAATTCACAGAACAATTATAAAAGCACGTATAAATCATTTATATAACCTAATAGAAATCAAAATAATAACAGTAATAAAGCAGGAATATTTCATTACCCTACAACCCTGAAATAAATCATAAAATAAAAAAAGTATTGAATCCATTTAACATTCATGTATCTGAAAAACCGCTAAATAATTCTAAATCCCTCTTCACAAAACTAAAACCAGAAATCCCAAAATTAGATCAAACAAACCTCATTTATAAAATAGATTGTTGATTGTCCAAAAACCTATATTGGACAAACAAAGCAATATTTAAAAAATAGAATAAATGAACACAAAACAAGCATAAGAAATATTAAAGATAATTCAACAGCTCTCGCTAATCATGCAATAGAAGAACTACATAATTTTAATTTCAAAAATGTTCAAATTCTAGATTACGAAACGAACTATAAAAAAAGAAACCTAAAAGAAATGATTCATATCAAAAAAACAAAAATACTGTAAATTTTAGGACTGACACTGGTAATCTAAGTATCGTCTATAACGACCTAATTACAGGATAATAAATGCAAATTTTTACCACCTATTAGGGCTGGAAAGCCCAAAATTATGTACAGTTAAGGGTAGACCCAACATTTATAAAATATACTCTATTTTTCATCACTAACATTCAAGATGTAAAGCGTAATAGTTTCATCGTTTAGTTTTTAAGTGTTTGGTTTTTATCTTTATTTTGAATTTTTTAAATCTTATTAGATAGTGTAAGTTTAAGAAAGGCAAAAGGTATGTAACTTTATATTTATTTCCTTTAATTAATTTTTGTTATTTGTTTTTGTTTCCAATTGTATATATAAAAACATTAAGAACATCTTATTGTTCTAGATTCTGATGATGGTTTAATTAGAAATAAACCGAAACGTCAAAGAAATGTTTTAATTTTATTTCAAATTAATTTTAAAAAAAAAAATGACCGAAAAACCCAGGAGAATTAAAAATTATTAATTTAATAACACGGTCAGGAAAACAAAAACTTATATATATATATATATATATATATATATATATATATATATATATATATATATATATATATATATATATATATATATATATATATATATATATATATATATATATATATATATATATATATATATATATATATATATATATTATTTATTTATTTCCGTAAAAAATGTATTACTAGCGATAATATTATGTTAATTAAAAAAATATTTAATATTTTTATAATTTTGGAGTACATCATATATTTTACTTTTTAGTGAAGTTCGTATAAGAAGACCTAATTATTAATTTGTTTTCCACTTGGACAATTTCACACTTTATATAAAATTACTGGTTTTTGTTTTTATAAAAAGTATTACTAAATTTAAATCAAAATTTAAACTGAAAAGTGACACGTCTATTATGACAAGCAGAAATTAAAACCAAAATATAAATCAAATCAATAGTTGTTTATTATACAGTTCGTTTATATAAAAATAAATGATGTTAGTTTTTAGGTATAATAAATTTTAGTAATTTTTTTTAGTAAGAGGTTGATTTTAAACTTATCCAGACAATTTTATAAAAGAAATAAAGTAATAGTAGCGATATAAACAAAAAAAAATATAAAAATATTTTTAAAACAGCTAACAAAAAAAAGTTTTTTATTACTTTAGTTATTTAATTGTCTGCAAGGATAGTCTTATATGAGAACAGAGTCAAACGTAATGTGGTAATTTCTTGGCCAAAAATAAAATAAAAATATTATATAAACATATGTCCAAAACGGCCTCATTTTTAAGATACTGGGTTTGACAAAAAAAACAGTTTTGGCTTTCCCCTTATTTTAAACTTACACTTTTCGATTTAAATAAAACTAAGCACAGTTTAAACATAACTGAATTAAACTGTCTGATGATAAACTTTTGCTAATATAAAGGTTTTTTTCCATGTATCGTCATAATTTTTTTGGGAATAATATTATTGATGATTTGGTATATGGTTCTTATTGTCTGCAAAGTTTTACGTAAAAATGCGTGCACTTGAGTTAACCCGATGCATAGCGGCATTCCAGATATCCTAATTTTTAACTTGTATAAGGTTAATAATTTTTGACATGATATGTAGAAATTAAAAATGTCTTTAATTTTAAATGTTTAAAATTGAAATATCTGAAAACCCATTAACTTCATTAAGTTAATGCAGAAGCATTTTTTTAATGTAAAGCTAAGTAGAGAATAAAAATCATGTATCAAATAATAAAAAGTAACTACAAAAAAATATGCAAATAAATAAATAAAATGGCCAGAATCTACGCCACTCGTTTATAATAGTAACAAAAGTTTATCATCACAAAGTG
Organism: Listronotus oregonensis; assembly: GCA_019359885.1. Classification (NCBI taxonomy): domain Eukaryota; kingdom Metazoa; phylum Arthropoda; class Insecta; order Coleoptera; family Curculionidae; genus Listronotus; species Listronotus oregonensis. The sequence continues at coordinate 77,677 of JAHBCN010001087.1, forward strand.
TATTTTAGTTAATTTTCTAACTGTAACAAGTTTAAATTTAAATTAAAAAACCCGATTTAAAAATAAATGAAAAATCCCAGCTTTACACCATTTTTGTCTTATTTTTCGCCAGCGAATCTCTGCTTAAGCAATTGTGTGTTTTTAAACCACCCTGTATATCTAAAAGATGAAATACAAGAACATTTATGTGTATTTTGGCGCCAAACACTAAAAACTGTTATTTTCTGAAATACTTATTAGTACATGTATTGCCGCCAAATAGCATAATAGCCTTATTATTACAGTATTTGACCTATTTTCTCATAATGCCTGAATTTGCTTAAAAAAACAGCGTAATAATCATTTTAAATTCATTGTTTGCCTGGACATTGCAGGTAATGACTGAATGGTTGGTTCTTGTTGTCAAATAAGGTTTTAATACTGTTTGTCGGTAATACATGTCCTGACTAGTCATTTTAGGATATGTCAGATTTAATTGTTTGACGCTAAAGTAGTTATCTTCTTCTATAACAAAAGTTATGCGCTTCATTCTGAACTGCAGAAGTAAAGGAAAATTTATGAAAACTGGACAGTTTTACTCGGAACACCCTGAAAGAGGAGTAATATTGTATATTTAGGAAGTATTTTAGGAGTTTGCAATCTGATTTAACCGACTAAGTTTCTGGGGTCATAATTGTCTTAGAAATTAAAATGCAGATAGCATTTTATTTACTAAAGAAAAACAAATCATACATTTTACCTATCAAAACCCAAACTTAGTCAGGATTTAACGGATATCAAAATAAACAATTTTCGTACTTTATATTTAGTCTAAAGGAGTCTAAAGTTTAAGTTCTACCTAAAGAGCAAGATATACTAAGAAAAAAGGGCACGAGCTACTCTCCGCCCCCCCCCCATTTTTTTATTTATTTAGCTCAAAAAATGAGAATAGTTCCCACTAAAAAAACTTATGTTGAATTGTGGCAAAGTCCCTATCCAAAAATGTCTGCCTCTTAAAGTTCCAAGATTTAAAATAAAACCACAATTTTCTTCCCCTGTTATTTGATTTATCGAATTTTTTACTATCTTGCTGTTTAAATAAATGTCCTTTTTTTATTACTATAGACAGTTTTTTTTATTAATACTGACAGATCAGTAAAAAAACTTGCCAAGTCAAAAAGAGCGAAAGAAAATTCTAGACAGAACTTTCTAATTTGAGATCTCAGTACTTTAAAAAGCCTAAATTTTTGGATAAGAACTTGGCGCTTATTTTACATAAGCAATTTTAGTAAAATAGTAGTATAACTAGAACTTTGGAATTTTACTTTAGCCATCAAGTTTAAAAATGCTTATTAGAATATAATATTGCTCAAATTCAAATTAGTATTGCGATGTTTTAAACAAACAAACTCAGTTTCTCTCCTAAATACCTTAATTTAACTGAAAATGACCCTTATTCAATTGGAGTGTAATTACGCCAGAGCTTAAAATAACTTTAATTGGGGAATATGTTTGTTTTGGTTAATTATCTTTATAAACGGATGGAGAAGAGCTCGTCCAATGATAAGTTTTAGTGCAATTAAAATTATTGTTTTCATTGCTTGAAATTTTTTTGCCATGTTTATGTAATTCGGGTTTTAAAAAGAGAGATATTAATAAATTGCTATTGCCATAATTCAGCATAAACCTTAATACATAAACAATTTTTTATTACAAATTATTTTAGATAAAATTTATGGACATGTCATAGAAAAAAAAAGTATATTATATAACAATTTCTGGTTCTAGATATTACATGTGTTTTTACCAGATAAAAAGTCTGCATTAACTATTACCGCATAACCGAAACAAAGCAATGTTATTGTTAACTTGCTTTATAGAATACTTACTACCCTAACAAGTGCGAAAAGTTTTACTTTTCCGCACGCCACTGCAGATACCCGAATTTTGCGAAGGTAAGCAGATAATTGCGGACATGATACTTTTCGCAAGAGTTAAGATCAATTTACAGCGTGCGAAAAGTACTACTTTTTCGAAAAATTTTCGGAAAAAAATATTCATGCAATCTTGATCCTTACTACTGAGAACAGTATCTTTTCTGCAGTTAACAGCTAACCCGAACTGCGTTTCAAGTCGTTCTAGTATCTGTGCGTGAAAGTATAATTTTCCGCACTTCTTAAAACAATAACTTATTTTAACTAGCAGCGAAAAAAATCTACTTTTTCGCACGCATTAAACTCAAAAACTACATGTAGTATTTTTCGCACCCTTATTAAAAAATAGTTACTTTTCTAACAAGTGCGGAAAGTTAATTTTCGCAATTTTAAACAATATTTTTTCTACAACGAGAGAAAAACAAATAATTTAAAGATTTATGATTAAAATTATTTATATAAAAGAATTATATATAATATATATATATATAATATCCGAGTTGCTTTTCTGTTGAAAACGTAGACGGCGCGGCGGCGGCGTTGGGTTCTTGATGAGCCAATATTTTGCAACTATGGCAGTAGTTTCTTTAACCGAGAGGTTTTGGTACATTGAAAGATGGCATTGACGGTTGTGTTCTGGATAGTAAAAGGTGTTTGCGGTACAATTAAGTATTTTGTTTGAAATATCCTTTCTAAAATTTGTTGAATTCTCGGAGAATTTTCTTTCACTGATGTAGACTTCCAGCCTCCAAGACGTTTAATGTTGAATATTTGTTCTCTGGAGTTTGCGAGAAATGTTGCAGAGGACCGGCGAAAGCTATCCCCAGTATACAATTCCGGGTTAGGAAGTTTGAGATAGGCCACTATTTCCGATGGCATTTTTCCGAAGGTATTAATGCCGATACATTGTACTGTACACACTCCGTGTTTATAGTACACAAAAATCGCCTATGTGGTATTGTCGACTTTCTTAAACTGGCATACTTTTAATAAAGATTCAAAAATTTTCCATTTTCGGCATCTCCAGAAATGACAAAGCTTCTAGAGCTGTGATTTTTTGAGTCTGGGATGTCTATCAATACTAAATTTCCTTTGGTCTTCAATATGGTCCAGACATATTTTTGTTAACTCCTCTCTACGACAAGCGCCCGCTAAGCCGAAAATCGTAGCCACTTTTATATGTAAATAAATATCATCTGGCGCTTTATCCATGAATTTCCATACTTTTTCTTTAAAAAAATAGCCTTTTTGGTTCTAAAACCAACGTTTTGCTTTTTAAGTTAGGCCGTCACTTTAAAAAACTTGCTTAAATCTATGCTCTTTCTTAACTTAATGATATTTTTTAGCATATAGTATCTAGATCATAATGTATTGGATTTACATGTTTTTGATAAATAAGAGAAATAGGCCAGAAAAATCTTTCTTTAAAAGACTTCACAACCGTACTTTGACACCAGCTCTCAAACATAACAAATTCTTTTTCATACCTGCGACGAGATTTCATGAGCAGGAGGTCTATACTTGCTATTTTTGCTGCTTCAATAATCGATGCTGGTAAATCGTCGTCAGAATCCATTAAAAATAATGTTTCTCCAATTTGGTTGAAAAATGCGTGGCAGAAAATTAATTTTTGATAGATGCATAAACAATTAGTTGGTTGCTATGGATTCTTTATAATTTATATGGAGTTATTAAAAATATGTACTTACATTTGGTAAATTAGGATTATTTTATTTTATTTAATAAATGTTATAAAAAGACTGCAAAATTCAGTTTCTTCAAATATATAACTATTATTAGCAAAATTATGCATTATTTTATAATTGGATACTAATTTACTCAAATATTTTACTTTTCCGCACTAGTGCGGAAAAGTGCTATTTTCCGCACGCAGATTAGTGCGGAAAAGTATAGTTTTTCGCACGCTTATAGAAAAAATCTTTATCCTTACAATGGCTTTTTCAGTGATCCAAAGAGATAAAAATCACGAGGTGATAAATCCGGACAAAATGGTGAGTGTAAAATATTTTGACTATTGTACTGTCCTCTAGAAGCATTTTACTTCAATTAAACACCTTGATCTTTGATGAGGCAATTCCCTGTATTATGATATTATGGTATTAGAAAATTATGGATAGGTAAACATTTTTTTTTTGCAAAAATATTGGTTATCAAGCCGATTTAAGGTTAAAGCATATTAGTTCAAATTATTTTTTAGTTGGCTCCAAATTGATAACAGATATAATTTTATACGCACGAAATATTAAAAACTTAAATATTAATTTAAAAAAAAAACTTTTAAAAATATATTTGCTACCCCTAAAAACGGATGAGTAAATACAATATTCAATTAATTAAACAATAAATGGGTAGTATTATTTTGAAAATATATATTTATTTATTTTTGCAAAGAAGCACAATTATTATCATTCGGTGAAGAAAAAAAAAGAAAAAACAAGCGAACAAAGAGGTGCTTAGGAAGGGATCCCTGAATCCAAACAGAAGGCGGGCAGAACCGCCTCTTTAGGAAAAAGGGTTCCCTGGCTTTAAACAGAAAGAAGATAGGACCGTTTTCATAGGGTAAGGCCGGAGATGCGGCCTCAGAAGGAACATCTGGTTCCTGTAACAAGGACCTGGTAGCTACCCACGTCACTAGACCGGGAGAGAAGGGTATGACGGATCTAATCGTCTGCTCGTCATACTCTCCAGGAGACAGGGACACCAGAACACATGGGAACACATATTGTGCTCGTGTCCGGTAGCGACACGAGTAAGAGGAGATGTAAGAACTCTCTCCCAATCTGATATCGAATTCATTAGAAGTCTAATCCTATTGGGAGAAATATAAAAAGGTGTGAGCCACAATAGATAGAGCGGTCGCAGTGGAGGGCGTAAATAGTCCACTCACTTTAATCCTAACCTAACCTAACCTTACCCAGCCGCTATTATTAAAATTCCAAATTAAAAAAAAACTATTATTTTTAGATAAAATTCTTTTTATCTTGTAACAAAGTAAAATAATACAAAATGCAATTTTATATAAATTAAATTTCAGTTATTTTTACTCTAATTAGGTTGTTTTAAATTAATGAAACATTTACAGTTGCTTCTTCTAAGCGTCGCTTTATTAAGACAAAGCGTAAATAGTAAAATTAAAACTGCTACTTACAATTTCTTACAAAAAACTGTTTTCTTAATATTACATTTTTTTTAAATGGTGCAAATTTTTAAAATAACATTTGCTTTATATCATATAATTTTTAAATTATATCTCAAATGTGAAATATATTTGCCGTTATCCCTCATTATTTTGTTTTGCAGCAAATATGGTATTTGTAAAGAGCCACCTTAACAAAGCCCAATTTCGTGGTTACATAAAAAAGAATTAATCGAAATAAAAAACCAATGGAAAAACAACCTACAAAAGTTTCTTTACAAAAGTGATTAAAAAAACAATATCCTTGTTTCGGGTAACTTGGTTGGATTATTATTCCTTTTTTAAATGTATTAAAAAATTACTACGGTATATAGCTTTAATGGTTTAAAATATGCTCATAGAACCAACTCTAAAACAAGGGAATCCAGTTCTCAACTTAACTAACATAATTCAACTAAGCATGACTCGCATTTTATTGAATTAAAATTACACCAGCGTTTAAAATAATAGAGAAGAGGTTTATTTCTTGAGTTGCATAAACTAATATGATTTATTAAGGTAGGTCTGTAGGTATATTTGTGTGAAATGTGAGTTTTGAATAAAGATTACAAAAAAAGTGACGTAGGGGTGGGTAAACGTATAAAAGGATGATGTGATAATTTTTTAAAGCTTACTTTAGGCGTTAAAAATTGACATGTTTAAACCAGTTTTTTGAAATGGGTAAAAGTAATTTTTAAGCCATAAAATGGATGTTTAATTTTGAAATATTTGGGCCGTTAGTGAGTTTTAGTGGTTTTAGATCAAGGAATCATGGTGTATGTAAGGGTTGGTCGGAGAATTTGTTCATACCGGGTGATTACTTTCTTATTTACAAAGATAATATGTTAAAATTATTTGGGTTGTCATAGCGGATACTTGTCCCCTTTTAGAGCCTTATAAGCTATATTTGCACCTTCCAGTTTAACTGAAAGTAGCTAAAATTTATTTTTTTAAATACTTCCCTTTTCATTTATGTATCATAATGTAATATTTAATTTAAAATTGGCATCGAAATAATTATTTACTTAAAAAAGCTTCAGCAGGCCTTAACATTCAGCTAGGACTATATTAAAGCACAGCGTACTATAATTTTGAAAAAACAGATGCCATATTACACTATCCTTTATATTGTTTTGGCCTGGTTAATGCCAGTCAAGGGTGATTTCAATTTTGAAAAAAAGTTGTAAAACGACTCGCAATGTTTAAAAAAATGGCATAGAAACAGCTTTTTGATTGGTTCATTTCATAAAGGAATCAGTTTTTACCGTTTTTAATACATTTAAGTTTCATTCTTAATTTGAAACATCCAATGTAACAATGATTATTCATTCGGTGATCATATAACTAAAGTTTGGCATAAGCAAATTTGGCAAGCAAATTTATAATGATGATCGTATATGATAAAAACTAAAAAAATATATTTTTTTTCATAAAGAGTGTTTCATAAAGTGACATTGTTGACATGTTTCTATTTTCCTAAATGCTGCAAGTTGTTTCAGGAGTTTTTTCAAAATATGAAAAACCTAGTCATCGTCGTCTGACATTAACCAGACCAAAACAATGTAAAACATATTGGTCAATTTGTCTCTTCTTTCGAAATCAGGGCCCAATACACTTTAATAAGATCCAAGCAGTTTATTATGACCTAATAAAGCTTATTTAAATAAATGCTTGTCTGACGCCATTTTAAAGCAAATGTCAAATTGTGACATATGATTAAAAAAGTCTTATTTGGAAGAAAAATTAAGTAACTTTCGGTTTAACGGGTTAATAACTAATTGAGTTCTGATGGAGCACAAGAAATCTCCCAGTTTTAAAACAATATCTTTATAAATAAGAAATTTATCGGCTGTTAAATGACCGCATGGTTATTCGGGTATATTAAGAGTTTATTAGAAAGAAACAGTTTGGCTCCGTGGGCTGGTAGTGAAAAAAACATACCATTTTTGTTACAGGTAGTTATTTGATAATAAATATGTGGAGAGCAGCATAATTCTATATCAAACAATAATCCCAAATAAACCTCTTGCTCTTGACAGTTTAAAGGAGTATTGTTTTTAAGAGCGCTTTTAGTTACCATTTTTTTAACCCAACTAAGAATTAATACTACGATGGGTGTCTTTGCCTAAGCTATACAAGACAAGTATCATCAGTATATAAAGCGACAGCTGTGAAGAAAGTATAAAGAAGGGGCACAGAACTGCACTGTTACATCAGAGGAAATGGTTTTGGGTGCACTGTATATAAAACTACACCGACCATAAAGCAGTTTTTCTTTAAAATGTTACTCGTAAATTACATGATCACAGAGAAAAATTAAAATTATTTAACTTTTGGTGTATTTTATAAATTATAGAAATGTGTTAGACTTTCTAAAATGCTTTTTCGATGTCTAAGAAAACTAAGGCTCTAAAGGGGCATCTATGTTAACTATTAATGCAATGTTATGGGACCTAAGCTGATATTCTAAGGACTGCTTAAATCTAAATCTGAGTTTCTTGTCTGTATAACACGCCTTTGCAGTTCTTTTATCAATTAACAGGAACTTCCATCAAATAACTTTGAGTGGGGTGCAAGTTTGGAATATTCTAAAATATTCAATGCTTCCAAGCAAACATATATGATGAGAATGACAATTTCGTAAAATGTGTGTTTCTTTTAGCACCTCATCTGATAAAGTTACTTTTGTACTTTGCTTTGTCCTTTAAGGAAACTTAAAATGTAATATTTTATATTTTCTTAGGGTTACGCTACACTAAACCCTTTTATAATTTTTGGACTGCAGATTGTTTTCTAATGCGTATTTAATTGTGTGTGGACTTACTTTATTATAAGCTTTTTAGCACAAAAATTATATACTTCACACAGCTCTTTCAGGTAAGCCTATTAGTAGCTCTAGAAATAACTGCAAAGTATTAAACTTTTGTCCTAAAAAAAAGTTTTATAAATATTAATTTTACTTTATTTCTTTTATTTGCTTTATTTTTCAAATTTCCTATTTAACCTATCGGGCTTTATAATAATCCGATATAACCTCAAATTACTCGCATTATTTTTATAAAACAACGATTAAAACAAGCAAAACCTATTTTCCATTTTAAATACCATAATTAAACAGAATTTTGCATTGCAGTGCATTTAGTCGCAATTACAACGAGAACAAAGATTTAAATAACACAAAAATTGATATTATTATTTCAGTTGTATAGATATTTATATATTCGTAAATAATATTTTTTTATATAGCGTGTCCCAGGATAGGTGGCCCAAAATTTTTGAATTTAAAAACAGTATTTTGGGGTTATGCATAATCTAAAATGAGATTTACCAAATAATTTTACTTTAATATGTTATACAGGGTCAATTAGAATGAAATTGAAAAAATGGTCACTAATTAAATACGTTTAATTTAGACGTAAGAACAAAATATTATCAATATTTCAATAAGGTATGTAAGTAAAATTTTGCTTTTACTTTTTAAGTTAAGGCACTTTAATAATGGCGATATTTCTCTATTTTGGCCAATGAGCTGTTAGGTTAACTGGAGAAAGCATCGATTTGGCATAAGCGTGGCATCATACCCGCACAATCTACGGTTCTGCCTAGCAAGAATGAAACCTCTGTACTCAAACAATAAAATCCATCAAAACCCAGAAAAATGGTTACTACAGATATTATTTTGTCGTAAAGCGTGGCTGCCAAGTATCTTTCCGTTTTATTTACTTGATAGTATATTATAATTATTATAATATTATATTAAATTAAGCTTTACTATCGTATTTTAAACTGTGAATAATATTAATTTATATTTATTACTATAAAGTGTTACACAGAAAAGTAATGATGTCAAAATACTATTTTGTTTTTGGACAGCTACTAATAAAGGCGCGACAATGTGACAACAGTGCATTTTTCGTAAAGGCGTACTTCGGCCAACGACTAATAGTCGATGTACTTTGACCACCTTTGGCTTCGCTCGACAGGTGACACATTCAATATGGCGTTTTAGTATGAATGTTTCTTGTTGTTTTTTTGGGTTATTTTTGTGACAATTGTTTAAATTTAAGTTTAGTGTAAGTACTTTTAATACATTAAATTGGTAAAGCAGCGCCAAGTGTATAAAGTGACGGATATGATTCCTGGATTATCATTTCACAAGTAAGTACAAACTATGCTTGTACCATTCTATCGCCAATAATAAACACAAACATGTTGGACGCAGCCTCGATTACGTTTATGAATAAAATGCTTTCTCTATCTATGCTGTCAGCTCATCGATTTTGGCATAACTGACCCTGTATGATACCAATTTGAGTAAAATTTGGTAAACTCCCATTTAAGACCATGCAAACCATAACCCAAAAATACTGATTTTAAATTTAAAAATATTGGTCCATTTGTATTATTTGGTCACCTAATCTGCGATACACTGCATGTATACACAAAATTAACCAATAAAAATGAATTGAAAAGTAGGTACGCAATTATGAGCCCACAATTCTTTTGAGGTCGGTGCCAGCAAAACCTTCGAATATAAAATTTATATAAAATAGCTCTCAAATATCCAATTCAAGATGGAGTAAAGAAGACACTTTACTCAACAAGTTTTTTTTTCGTTTTTTTTTAAGTTGGTATTTGATAGGTATTTTTCTTAAGTGTTGGCACCAACTTTAAAAAATCTAAAAAACTATAGGTCTTCAATTGGTCTTCTCAACGTGTTTCCCTAATGTGTTTTGTATCTCCCCTTAATTTTGTATCTACCCTTAATTTTGTTTTTCTTAGTTAATTTAGTGTAGGTATAAAAAATATTATTTCATAATTTAGATTTTTTTTCTTAACTCGATTTAATGTAAAGCGTGGTCAAAAGAAATGGAACATCCCAATATATCACGTCTATGTTTATTTTTGAAAAATGATTGAATCCTCTTTAGAACTTCAAGTAGAAAATGGATGTAAGAATTCCTAAGAAAAAATCTTATCTACAGAAGAAAAAAATAATTTTTCAATTAAAACAACGCATTTATTTAGCTCCCTGTGACATTAGACTGTCCTCACATCTTTAAAAATTTAGAAGTGAAAAACAATTTTTATGAAACAAAGAGCCGTGGAAGATTATTTAGGCAGTCTTACGGTCTTTTACTATAAGTATGCAATTCATAATTTATAAGATCACTCTTACAAGTGCAATGAAGTTTAAAAATTTTATATATAATAATAAAATGTATTTTAGATCATAAAATTCTGCCTTTTTTACAGAAGCAAAAAACTTGTTGACAACCTGGTATACAATTATACGTACAAAAATGATTCCTTCTTAGACTTAGTTTATTTTCCCTTTAGGACAGTTTTTTATATTTTTAAGTGATTCCTAATAAACTAAACCTAAGTACAATTTACCCTCTCCTTAAAGTTTACAATAAAACTTACGTTGTGCTTGGTAATATTATGTTTTAAAATTTTTAAGTTTTTACCATAATCGCAATTTTTTTTTTAGTTTCAAAATTAAAATGGGTTAAACTTCAAATTTTAGTTTCGGTAAATTATGTAGATTAGTTTTATCTTAAAAACGTTTACTGACTTGACATCAAAACGTTAATAGGTTTTTTGATTATTAAAGGTTTTTGAAGTGTTTGCTTTATTTTTTTCAAGGCCATAAGCAAGTTCATAAAAGTTAATAGTTTCTTCTTACCAGAAATTTATTATTTTACCCAACTTGCAAAGAATATCACAGTTTTTGTGTTTACTTTATCCAACTGACAAAACCGCAAATTTTCATGTCTAAAACACACCAGTATATTAGGGAAAACAACAACAGATTAGCATTCTGTTTAAAAATACGAAAAATGTGCAATGTAGCATAAACCTAAACGATTCCCAAAGGGTATGGTTTTGAGTCTGTTAATTAAATAGTAATTAAATTATTTTAGCGGCATAACAAAGGAAAAAACAAAATTGTTTTCGCCTAAAGTTAAATTTAAACTTATAACTTTAAGTTATCCAACTGGATGCACTCTTATTTAATCTATCAATTTACTAGGCTACTAGGTTACTAGGTAACTTTATGTAAATCATTTTTTTTCTTGTCTTTACAAAAAATCCCAAAATTTTATTTATATAGTCAGTGTCAAAGAAACAGAAAAAACTTAGTTAATCATAAAGACATTATTAATCCCAAAATATACAAACATCCTCAATATTTTGTAACTTTAGCAAGTAGAAAATAACTATTCCCTAACAAGTGCGGAAAGTGATACTTTTCCGCACGCGGCTGCCGGTCGGGTGAGCAGCCAAGAGCGGAAAAGTTACTTTTCGCAAGTGTTAGGAACAATATTCTACAAGCGAGAGGAAAAACCAACATAATTTTAAAGATTTATAATTAAAATATTATTTATTAACGAAAGAATTTATACACTAATTATTATTATTAACATTTATTGTAAAAGTGCAATTGGTCGCGTTTTGCAAATTTATTGCTGACGCGAGTTGCTTTTCTGTAGAAAACGTTGAGGCGGTGACGTTGGGTGAGCCATTTTTTGCAACTATGGAAGTAGTTTCTTGAACCGAGAGGTTTCGTACATTGGAAGATGGCATTGACGGTTGTTTTTGGATAGTGGAAGGTGTTTCGGTAAAATTGAGTATTTTGTTTGAAATATCCTTTCTAAAATTTGTTGAATTCTCGAGGTATCCTTCAGCGGCTGATGTAGACTTCCAGCCTCCAAGACGTTTAATGTTGGATATTTGTTCTCCGGAGTTTGCGAGAAATGTTACAGAGGACCGACGAAAGCTATGCTCAGTATGCAATTCAGGGTTAGGAAGTCTGAAATAGGCCGCTATTTCCGATGGCATTTTTCCAAAGCTATTATTACCGATACATTGTACTGTACACACTTCGTGTTTATAGTTCACAAAAAATCGCCTATGTGGTGTTGTCGGCTTTCCTAAATTGGCATACTTTCTATACAGATTCAAATTTTTTTCATTTTCGGCATCTCCAGAAATAACAAAGCTTCTAGAGCTGTGATTTTTTGAGTCTGGGATGTGTATCAATACTAAATTTCCTTGGTCTTCAATATGGTCCAGACATATTTTTGTTTACTCCTCTCTACGACAAGCGCCCGCTAAGTCAAAAATCGTAGCCACCTTTATATGTAAAGTATCATCTGGAGCTTCAGCCATAAATTTCAATATTTCTTCCTTTAAAAAGACTTTAGCCTTTTTGGGTCTAAAACCAACGCTTTGTTTTTTAAGGTAAGCCGTCACTTTGAAAAACTTGCTTAAATCTATGTTCTTTCGTAACTTAATGATACATTTTAGCATAGAGTATCTAGACCATAATGTATTGAGTTTACATGTTGTTGATAAATAAGAGAAATAGGCCAGAAAAATCTCTTCTTTTAAATATTTTACACTCTTACTTTGACACCAGCTCTTAAACTAACAATTTTTTTTCATACCTGTGACGACATTTCATGGGCAGGAGATCTATACTTGCTATTTCTGCTGCTTCGATAATCGATGCTGGTAAATCGTCGTCAGAATACATTGAAAATGTTTCTCCAATTTGGTTAAAAAATGCGTGAGAGAAAATTAATTTTTTCCGGTTGCTATGGATTCTTTGATAATTTATATGGAGTTATTAAAAATATGTACTCACATTTAGTAAATTAGGATTATTTTATTTTATTTAATAAATGATATAAAAAGACTGCAAAATTCAGTTTTCTCAAATATATAACTCCAGGGTGGCCGGCCATATTTTGACCCATTTTAATCGAGAATAACTTTGGAACAAATAACGGTATCAAGATGCGGTTTTTGCAGATGCACTTATATTTCTTTAAAGTTTATTCTCGTACCTTCACGATTTTATTGTGACATTCCATTAGCTCAAAAACAAAATGGCCGATTTTCCATTATAGGACAACTAGGTTATTTTAAATGGAACACCCTGTATATGTTTCTATATTTTCAAAATTTAATCTTTCCCCTTTAAAAAAATGTAACACAAGCTATGGTTATCTCAAAAAACAACGTATTTATTGACCTTCGAAAAATTGACTGCATGTCGACCAACAATATTATTTAACAATTAAAATTTGCTTCATATGTTACAAAAAAAAGGATCGCCAAAGGTTTAGGTTATTCACAAAATAATAGTTACAATAAGGTTATATTACTTTTTAAAAAACTACTGTAAATGTTGAAAATGCCTTCCGCCGACTTCGACGCACTTATTTAAATTCGAAAAAAACTTATTAAAACTATTGACTAAAAATTCTTCAGGAATATTTTCTATTATGTTTCGGATATTAATTTTTAATTGCTCTAAATTTTGGGGAAGTGGACTATAACACCTCTCTTTCACATATCCCCACAGAAAAAAATCTGGAACAGTCAAATCTGTGAACGAGGTGGCCAGGAAATAGGGCCTCCTCTTCCAATCCACCGGTTTCCAAAAACGTTGGTCAGTGAATCCTTGGTAATGTTAGCATAATGTGGTGTAGCCCCATCTTGTTGAAAATAGACGAAATTCAATAGATTTTCTTCTTGCAATTGGGGATAAAAAAATATTTCCAGCATATCAATGTAAGTCCAAGAGGTTACAGTTGGTTCATGAAAAAAAAATGGCCCATAAATTTTTTGCTTTGACATACCAGACCAGACTGTGACTTTTTCTGTTGCCCAAAACCTGCAGTTATGCTTATTTACTTTTCCATTGAGGTGCAATGTGGCTTCGTCTGACATTATTAGTCTATCCAAAAAATGTATATTGTTCCTTACTAAATTTTGAATTCTCTGGCAAAATTCCACCCTTTGTGGAAAATTCTTTTATTTCTTGTAACATTTGAATTTTGTATGGCTTTAATTTAAGTTCTTTTTTCATGATTTCTTGTACTGTAGTTTTAGGAATATGGACTGAACTTGAGATTTTTCTTGTTGACAATGTTGGATCTTCCTGAGTTATCTCCAGAATTTGTAACGTTTTATTTAGCAAATTCTTATTGTTCACTAATTTCTTTTTACGGGCTAAAGATCCTATACTCCAGAATTTTCTGTATCAGATTTTAATTGAATTTTTTGTGGATGGAGCTTTATTAAACATGTTTCTAAATCTTCGCTGGGTTTCTTTTACTGATTTGGTTTCGGCAAACATAATAACACATTTTCCTTTTTCGCTTAACGAGAACATTTTGCGCTTCCTAATTAAAATAACTTGTCAAAAATGACCAACAATGGCTGACAATGAGGCTTGTTGCTGTTATGGAAACGAGATAACTTTGTTTCCACAGGCGACTTTTCAAAAAATCCTTTTAAAATAATATTCCTATTCGACATACAGTCAATTCTTTGGAGGTCAATAAATGCGTTATTTTTTAAGATAACCATAGCTTGGGTTACATTTTTTTAAAGGGGAAAGATTAAATTTTAAAAATATTGAAACATATACAGGGTGTTCCATTTAAAATAACAAAGTTGTCCTATATCGGAAAATCGGCCATTTTGTTTTTGAGCTAATGGAATGTCACATAAAAATGGTAAAGATACGAGAATAAACTTTCAAGAAATATAAGTATATTTGCGAAAACCGCATCTTGATATCTTTATTTGTTCAAAAGTTATTCGCGATCAAAATGGGTCAAAATATGGACGGCCACCCTGTATTATAAGCAAAAGTATACATTAATTTATAATTAGATACTAATTTATGTTCCAAAAACTAAAATGACACAAAATTTAACACATAGCCATAAAGTTAAATTCTGAACAACTTATCCTTATAAAAATTTTGGATATTTTAACAAATAAGGGGACTTTCGGTCAACCGACCTAACAAAATTCAAATTTACTGCCAAATAACAAATGACAATCGAGATCGTTTAATTGTTTCTGAGGTTTAAAGTAATGCAGAGTTGATCTGCAAAATCGATTTTTTTCTAAACGTTTTACTTTTAGCACTTTTCCGCACTAGTGCGGAAAAGTGCGATTTTTCGCATGCAGATAAGTGCGGAAAAGTATAGTTTTCCGCATGCTTGTAGAAAAAATTCTTTGAAGTGTTCCGAATACACCATAATTTTTGCAAATTTTTTTAAGTAACATTTAATACCCTAAAATAATTATTTAATGTGACGTATTCGGTTTTGACACCGAGCGCACAACCAAAAGGGTGGCGCGGAGGCCCATTTTTAGCGTTAAATTAAAATTATAAATAAGGGAGATGAAACTCCAAACGTTAAGACTTTTTTATTGGAAATTTCCTCCTCTTCAAGGATCTTTTTTGCAATTTTCGTTATCTCTTATGGTTTTTGAGTTATCATCAAAAGTCGAAATGGCTTTTTTTATTTCGTTTTTTGTTTATAACAATTGCAATTTTTATTGGCAAAAAAATCCTTTTAACGCGTTTTTCAGATTTGCATTTCGCGTCGAATAAGCTATCGCTTATATTTTTCGAAGCCCTAGGTATGGCCGCGCCCTTGACGGGGCTTAACATTTGCTCCCCACACCAGTGAATTTGGGTGTATGGAATACCCCCAACGAAAACGAGGATTTCGGGGGCTATTCCCCGGAGATTTAACCAAATTAAAGTGCAACGTTGTAGGTTTAAGTTATTTGAACCGAGAATTTCGTTTCTTTAAAATACCAATTTTGTGGTGGAATTTGTGTCAAATTTTATATTTTCTTTATATAAAAATATTCACCTACCATTTGAAAAAGACATGATTTACATAAAACAACTGTTTGTATCTATACATCCTTATTTTCCGATAATTACACTTAGAATAAATTTTTTCAACACTAAAATCATAGTTACAAAAATACTGTGCATAGCAGGCCTACTAAAACCTAACATTTATACTTTGATAAATTAAATGATATGCAACAAAAAAAATAGTGCTCCAATGTTTAAAATACCAATTTATCCGCAGCCTAAATATTTAAAAAATTCAAAGAATTACATTCTTGTAGGCATCAGAATAAATTTATATTTTATTAAAAATTCACTTTGTTGGTCTTGTTCTGTTTTAATTTATTTATTTGAATAATTTAGTCAATGAAAATAATAATAATAATATTACTACGATACTGACAACTGATGAAAAAAAAAATTTCTTAGTCGGTTTTGCCCCCCCAGGTAGCTGCGCCCTTTGCGGGCACCCTCTCGCCACCGCCTAAATACGGCCCTGTTCTTGACTAGACTATAAGTAATGTTCACTGTTAATACGTACTTTGTACATGAATATTACCTTGCTTTTACTTAAATATTGTTGTAACGTCTTTAGGACGTGTATATTAAACCTATTTATATAAAGAGAATTTTTAATGAAGCATCTCCAAGAATAGAGCATCTTGGCGCGTAGGAGGCAAATAAGATTAATGTGATGGTATGATTGCCAAAGTTGCAAAGTCACGTCTGTACAAGCAGTGAGAGAGTGATGATAGTTTTTGCCCTCCGTTTTAGAAGGAGAGTCCTGTAACACGTACCCTTTAATGTTCCTTGGTCCCGTTGTACATGTCTTAATTTAAACGTGGATGGGGGGAAAATATTTTCTGGTAATGAAGGGTCGCCGATACGTTTAATAAATAATAAACGCGTTTATTAAAAGTTGTTATTATTTAAAGTTGTACAGGTTGTCCCATTTTCGAAATAATCATATTAAAAAAGTAATATAGGCGTTATGTGCTCTTTTTGGGTTAAACTTAAAATGGTAAAAACCAAATTTTAAAATTTTTGCTTGCTTAAGAGATACGGATTTTTTTTTTAAATGTCAATTTTGGAATAACCCGATATTTTCTTAATTAGAAGAGATACAAAAAGGTTTTGAGCGAAAGGTTTTGCTGCGGAATTAAAAAAATAAAAGCTAAGGATTAAAAGACGCCTTAGTTCCGAGTTTTTTATACCATTTTATGCACCTTAGATAATAAAATAAAAAAAAAATAAATCTATGAAAAAACTAAGTAAGAGGTGTGTTTGTAATCATTTTCGTGGTAAAAGCAAAAGGTTCTAATAATTCCAAAGTTTTCTGCACTAGTGCTAAGATACTGCCTTAAAATATTTAAATACATATACTAGACCATGTTACCCTCAATAAAATGGATACTACCTACCCCAGCAGATGACATACAGTTTCATAATAGCATAACACTTTAGTTACTTTAAATGCAACTGCATCATTTTGGCTGTGAGTCACTGTTTATTAATAGAAGCGAGGCTGTCAGGTGTAAAATTATTTTATTGTTGACATTTATACACCACCAGAAACAATTTCGGTGTTCCTATAACACGCTATCAAACTGCAATTGTCAAATATTGTGCATTCATGGTAATGGATATAGGGATAGAAAAAGCAGCCGAAAAGGCTATAAATCAGTTTTTGCCAACAAAATCAAAGAAAATTTACGTTTTATGAATATAAAAACTAGTTCGCCAGTCGCAATGTTGAAAACATTACGGAAAAAAAGTTGCTTCTGGCCTACTTCTTAAAGAAATCAACCAAGTTAAAAGCTTCTTCGATGTAAAGCCAGTATTCAATGCTAAAAGCAACAATAATTAAAGACACTAACGTTGAAGTTAGTCAGCACTGCAAATTGCATTTTTAAAGAGGCAAATGATAGCTATAACTCAAAAAAATCAAAGGTTTTGGATTTGGATCAAGTAAAAGAATTCTCAGTAACAGCACCTAATGGGAACTTTTTGGCACACAAGGTAAATTAGTACCCAATGTTTTTTAATATTTTCTTTCCTTGTTGTCCCAGCTGCACTGTAGTCTATAAACTAATTTTACTAGTTTTGTTACTGATGGCGCTTATTATGGATGTGTCAGGGGCAAGAAGCTATGTGGCAACGAGCTATGTGGCAACTTTTTGCTGGTAAATGTTCGAAACACAAAAAACCAAAAAGATCGGTCGTTTGTGATAAAAAGGGCAAATAAAAACTCCACCGATGAAGTGGGACTGATTAGGAAATATATTGCTTTAGGACCAATACAAAACACACAAGTTTTTTTTTCGCTTACCAGAATAGAAAATGCAAATCCCAGCCAATGGGTAAAAACAGTGTTTGGTCAGCTTCCCCCAAAATCGCCAAATTTTTTAAGTTGCCAGATCCCACCATGTTTACTGACCACTGCTGTTGCAGGACATCGGCCTCCTTGTCAGCAGATTCGGGGGAGAACATAAATCAACTAAAAAGACATGGTGGGTGGTTACGAAAGGATACGTCGAAAATTCATTTTCCCAAAAGAAAACTGTCTCTAACCAGATTTTTTTACGTGTTTCGTCTAAAGTTGTAGTGCCGTCAACTTCCCAAGAGCCCTCAAAAGCATCAAAAAAGTTTGGATAGTCATCCACTTGTTATGAGCTTAAGTAATTGTACAAATGTAATCAATATAGTATATATTGATGAAAACTAAGCGTACAAAATATTTTAGTAATAACACATGTTTGTCTTTCCACAAAGGTATACTTGTGTAGGCTTTTTTAAGAAATTGACCCTTTAATAAGGGAAAATGTAACATATATTACTGAAGTTTGACTTTTATTTTATTTTATGTAATAATGTGATAGTTTACTAAAGTCCTCTATATGTTTTGTCGGCTCAAATTGCTACGACTCCAGCTTGACGACATGTAAGTTTTGAACTTTTCTTTTGCTTATTCCTTTCCATACTAAGTCGACTAAAGTCTACTAAAAAAAGTTCATTTCTTGCTTGTAGATAGCACTGATGATGGTTGTACCGAAAGCGATCTGCTAGGATTTTTAAATAAAAAATTTGCACGAAATACAAAGTCTCTTCATTCCATAAAAATTTTAGTTTGCTAATATATGGTTTTTAATGTTTTTAAATTTAATTAAAAAAAATGCATTCCAGATTCACAATTTACCTTTTAATTTTCAATTGCACTTATTTGTATGGATTAAATTAATTTTTAATACCTCCGGGATTAACTTTTCTTTTATCCTTCAGGAAGTAAAAGTGCTACTTTAGTCCCTAAAAGAGGGATTAAAAGTACCCATTTAATCCCTAAACTGAATAAAAATGTTTTATATAAAAGTTTTTTTATAATTTTTAAATATGTATACGGAGTCAGGTGAAAAGTAATTAGGCCTAACTTCATCTTTTTAAATGAAATATCCTATATATTTTAATTTAAAAAATAACATAATTAATTCTTTTTTAATATAACACACCATGGATAATAATTGATTTTCTATGCAATTATTTAAAATGTTATAACTTTAAACCATAGTAGGTTATGAAACAAGCGCCACTGGGGGCACTAGTAAACCCCAAGGTAATATCCAAGCTGACATGGGAATGCCAAAAAGAACTGGAAGTTCTGGTAGAACGCAACAGAGTAACTCTCTTGTGGGTACCAGGACATTCGGGAATAGAGGGCAACGAAAAAGTGGATAAGCACGAGGGCAAACCAGGGAATGGATCCGAAACAAACACGAGGAGTACTAGGGAAACCTCGGTAGAATTAGACTTGGAAAAAGCTTCATAAGGGGCCTGTGCAAAAAAACGAAGGAAGAACTACTCAGACAAAGTAGGAAAAGACTTCGCATAACAGTAGACTTACTAACAGGGCACGATAACCTAAGAGGACACTTACACAAGATAGGCTCATACATTGGGGACCCAAGTTGCAGAATATGCGACGAGGAGGGAAGAAACAGTCTACCATATCCTGTGCGAATGTGAAGCATTGAATCACAAAAGACATGCATTATTTGGGCAACCGGAAATGAGCCCACAGAAATATATTAACCAACCAGTCTTGGAGCTATATAGACTTGTAAAAGGAACAAGACTTATGGGAGGATTGGTATAAAATACAATGGGAGATTAGGCACAAAAAGCCCAAGAGGCTGCGCTGCATCCGGTCGTAAATCAAGACAGCTCCCAAAAAAGAAGAAAAAGAAGAGGCTATGAGACAAAAGCTATTATCCTAGAAACTAAAGTATGTTGACATTCTATTTGTTATTAACATTTAACGTCAATTTAATGTTTACATATAAATTTGTAATAATAACTCATAAATATATAAAAAAAAATGATATAATATTAGGTTATATTAAAAGT
The DNA here is from genome assembly GCA_019359885.1 of Listronotus oregonensis. Lineage (NCBI taxonomy): Eukaryota > Metazoa > Arthropoda > Insecta > Coleoptera > Curculionidae > Listronotus > Listronotus oregonensis. Next base: position 97,868 of record JAHBCN010001087.1, read on the forward strand.
GAAAAAAAGAATAAATGGCGTAAAATTTATATTTTGTTTGCTATCCAAAAAGACTGCAACCATTTAAGGACATATTTCGACGACTGGAACAGAATTTAAAAACATACGGCTCTTTTATTAAGCCGGGATCAACAATTTGTAATAAGGAAAACAAAGAAAATAAGGAAATAGGCGTGTAAGGATTTGACGACACCCATTATCAGGTAAGAATGGTATATTCTGTAATAGCTTTAAATAGTAGTAGCACAACTTTTATTAAAGTGACTACTTCTTTAGGCGCGTTTAGCACTTTTGTTTGTATTGAATGAGACTGAACAATCAGACTTAGTTATGCAACCGTTGGATAGAAATACTTGAACCTATAACTTGGGCACCACGATCTCCGGGTCTAACACCTTCAGATTTTTTTCTTTTGGTAGTGTTGGAAAATAAAATTTATAAAGAAGTCATCTTAACTCGACAACAACTTGACCAGAGAATTTCTGTATCTGAAAGTGCGGAGGGTGATAAACATCACTGCACCTAGGCCTCAGTAGGTCCGTTGTGCTACCTCCTAAAGGGGACTCCTCACTCAGTACGCTGCCCATCCTACTGATTTAAAGTAGGTGGGAACGTCGCCGAAGGGAATCTCCTTAATGTCGGCCAAAGAAAGCCAATTCTTGCCTAGCATGGATCTTCTCTTGGACGAGAGTGCAGGACAGTCACAAAGGATGTGCCCCACCGTCTCGCCTTCCTGTTCACCTCTACACAGAGGTGTGTCATTTATACCCATTCTAAAGAGATGTTTTCGCAGTTGACAATGTCCAGTAAGAACGCCCGTGATTAGACGAAGGCTTGCCCTAAGCATTGCCAGGTAATGTTTAGCTGTATCTCTGTCAGAATAATTCAGTAACTCCCTGGAAAAGTTACAGTTTACTGTTTCATTCCATCGTGTTGTAGACTGCTGATGAGAGTGTTTTTTGAATAGGTCCCTCATCGTAGACCCTGTCAGACCTACGAAAGGTTCGAGTCCAAAAGGTTTTGTCCTGGCAGCCTTCCTGGCCAACGAGTCAGCGATGCCGTTGCCTTTGGAGTGCGCCTGTACTTTGGTCCAGCAGAGAGTGACCAGATTCATGCTGGAAGCGTCAACAAGGGCACGGTGACATTCTAGTACCAGACCAGAGGTGTAGCGTGGTCTCCTTAGGGCTAGTAGTGTCTGTCTGCAATCCGCATGGATAAGCACGACTTTATTAGTGATGTTTCTATTGCTTATTTCTTTTGCAGCTATGGTTATGCCTGTAAGCTCAGTTTGGAGTACGCTGGCCAACTCACCCATAGCCCATTTAATGTTTAAGTTAAGAGATCTAGAATAACAAAAGAATTTATATGGCCTTTGTAGAAATAAAACTGTTACACATCATGCCTTAAAATCTGTTTAAAAAAAATGGCAAGAGTGCATTGAAAACAACGGAGGAGATTTCGAACATTTGCGATGATTCTTGTTATTTTTTCCCTTAATCTGCATCTTTTATTTCGTTTCAAAGTTTATATAGTTTTTAAATATACTTTTTTGTGCCAATTATATCTTCTACTATTTAAATTTAAATTATTAAATTTCTTTTAGCTACAAAATTAACATAGTTTTGTTTCAAGGATATTAGCTTTGGTTTTATGGCCTACTGTAAATTAAACTAATTAAGTTTAAAAATTAAATCGCATAGAAAACCGCTATCATCCCCTATGGTGATATATTTAAGAAATAATAATTAAATCTGCTATCGTTTTAGATTAAAATATACAGGGTTTTGTTTACAAAAATTAGTTTAGGTCCGATAAAGTTTTTACCTGACCCCGTATACCTATTATGAAAACGGCAGATTATTCAATAATAATAATATAATGTCAATCTATATTAGTCCAATCATTATAGCAAAAGAAGGTCATTTTCGTAATTAATGATAAACAAACTTCCGGAATAACCTTTAGATTAATAAAAATAAAAATCCAACCATTTTTTTTCGGGTAATGTTTTTTAACAATAAATATTGAAAAAAAGGCCCTTTTTTGTTGTTTTTTTTTAATATAACAAAAAGTACTGGCTATATCACTTTACTCATAAAAAACCGTTTGTAGAGAATTCCAAAACCAACATAATGGTTTATAAAAAATCCCGATTCGACCATTTTTCACTGAGAAAAGCCAAAAATTTGTACAAATCTTTAATTTTCAATATTAAGAGCTGAGTTTTGTGGGAAATTATAGTCAATAACATATACTTTAAGCTGCCAAAAGATGAAAATTGTCGCATTAATAGTTTTTATTTAATCGCACTAAAAACAAATTAGGCCTTTATCTTGCAAGTGCCGTGAATATTAGGCAAATGGTCCGATTTGAATTTTTTAAAAGTGGAGATTAAAAGCTACAAATTGTATATTTCACATTTTCATAAAAGTTTGGAGAAGATTGTAAATCATGCTTGTAAACTTAGTACATCTAGTGAAAATTCCGTCGAGCGCCCGATGCACGCAGCCCGTCTCTCGCTTCTCCTTCGCTGCTGGGTGCCCCCTCCACGTCTCGGTCGCGAATTTTCGCTCGATGCGCTAGGTTCAAAAGCATTTTTAACAATGTTCTCCCAACTAATATAAAAATGTGAGATATACAATTTGTAGTTTTTAATCTCAACTTTAAAAAGCCGTTTTAAAAATTCAAATCGGACCGTTTGCCTAATATTCACGGCACTTGCAAGATAAGGGCCTAATTTGTTTTTAGTGCGATTAAATAAAAACTATTAATGCGACAATTCTCATCTTTTGGTAGCTCAAAGTATATGTTATTGACTCAGAATCAGCCCTTAATATTGAAAATAAACGGAGATCCTAATTTTTGAAAAAAGGTCTGTTTAAAGCTTTTTTCCGGTATTTCTCGGTGAAAGATAGTCGGATCGGGATTTTTCAAAAACGATTTGTAGGTTCTTGAATTCTCTACAAACGGTCTTTTATAAGTAAAGATATAGCTAGTGCTTTTTATTATTAAAAAAAAAAAACGAAAAAAAAAGCCTTTTTTTAAATAATTATTGTTTAAAAAAATATCTGAAAAAAAAATTAATTGGATTTTTGATTTTAGTAATCTACAGGTATATAATGATTGGACTAAAACTGCAAGTAGGAATAGTAATACATTATTTTAAAAACCAAAGCTGTATTCAGTAGTCACTGTCCAAAAAAAAAACACACTAAAATTTAAAAAATATCTCGGCTTACACTAAACTATCTTTTAAATAGTTAATTGGTGCTTTTAGCAATATGTAAGCAACGATTCGTTTAAAAAAAAAAATGTTTTAAACTAAACAAAGAAAATATTGTAATAAAATATTTACTGTTTCACAATTTTTCATAATAAAAATGAAACAATAATTTATTTTATGATCGGCAAACGTCAATAATAGATACTAACCTCGACAAATATTACCAAATAGAGCGAAAATTTAACATTTTTCGTATTTTATAGCTAGAATAAAAATATTTGCTTTGTTTAAAAATAATTTGCATACACGGCGAATTCTGTTTTAATTTCTAAATCATTTCAGATAAGCTATTGATAATCCAATTAAAACTTAATACACGTGATTTAGTTTAATTGTTATTAAACGGAATTTTCGGTACAATACAGTTGTCGTATTATTGGTGATAAACATTTATTTTTACAATTATTTGTCTTAATAAAATTAATTTTATCGCAATTTAATTAATAAAGAATTTTTATATTAGCTATTATAATGCTTAACCCCAATCTTGCAAACCAATGAAGTAAATCTACTAATTGAAAGTCATAGAAAAGGAAAACGCCATTAAATCTTTGATAATTACAAGGTGTGGTTTTCCGGAATATTTCAACAGTCGAATGGGGTGAAAGTGACAGAATAAGATAATATGGGAACTGGCTTAATGGCGATGGTTTCTTACATCAATAGAATTATCTTTTAAATGGGACATTTTTTAAATAAATTTTAGGGTGGGCTCCAAAATCACGAGAAGTTGAAGTGAAACTAAGAGTATTAATGGAGCAACAAGAGAGGACACTAGGCAAAAGATCAAAGGAATACGCCGACATCTCCCATTGACTCCTAAATATCTTTTGGTCGCAACATTGTTGCCGGTACCACTGACTTTTATTATCTTTACAGGATTTTGCAATGTTGCAATTTTCTTACTTTTCATTTCAATATTTTTTATAAGTTGTTGTAAGTTTTAATTTGGTTATACATTTGATAATTAAAATATTATATATGATTAACTTTAAGTGTGGGTATTTTTAAACCAAAGACAGATATGACAGGTGTCCTAGATCTAATGGATACATGGAACAAACAAGAGATTCAGGTCGAAATAGTACGACAAGATTAGGTAATTATACAGTGATTAGGAAGACCCTAATTTTGTTTTTGTTTCTTCGTGACAATCTTACATACAAAATTGGGGATCGCTTTAGCGGTACTAATTGAACCACGCCGTTGATACCACCACTCTGTTTTGATTTCACACTTTTAAAACTTAGATTGGTTATTTGATCAGCGTACAAGCCACTTTATAAATTCAGGCCTGCTCAAAATGTATACTATTTGTCTTAGAGTTGTCTTTGAGGCAACAAATTAGACTTCTGCAACTTTTTTTCTGAGATTAATAGGCCAATGAGCTTTTTAGTGTCTTGTGATAGTAGATAGTTGACATGCTGATCGTGTTTCGGGCACAAAACCCAAAATAATTTCTTAGTTAGTCCCCAACCTCAGTGACCTGATAAGATTTTAAAGTGCTGGAGAAGTGCTTTTTCTAAGTTTTTGAAACGCTGGAATACTTTTGATCAAAGGGTGTTGCTGGTTCATCACTTGTAAAGTTTGAAAACAATTAATAAAACTTATTTTCCAGAAAAAAATTGCGGAGTCCTTTTTTAAGTGCATTTATCTCGAAAACAGTGGTGGCCTGGACTCTAAATAAAGTATATATTTTTTGAGTGAAGGATTTGGGTAAAGCAACTTATTTTTTAATAAACAGCTGAATATTCCAAGATAAAAAAGTTATGACATCTAAAACAAGTGGAGGGTGGACCGCATTCATGGCGCCTCTAGTAGCAATATGATTTAAAGTATGGACAATTTCTGAATTTCTCGCCTCAGAAAACCTCAGTAGATCCAATTTTGTACTGCTATATCATAGTTAAAGAATTATGACGAAAAACGAAAACAAAATTAAAAGTTTAACATCCTGTATCTTTTGTTATTACCAACTGGATGAGTAGCCATGTAACGGTAAATATTTTATATATGAATCTATATATATCAGTCCATTTTTTACTTTGGGACACCCTGTATCCACTATAGTTTTAGATATGATTTATGAAGAAATTAAACATATTTTTTTTTTTTGATGTGAATTTCTTTTACCAAGATTTTTTTCCTTGGAGCAATAATAACAACTGATTACTTGTCACATTCTCTTTTCAAGCCTATTAGACATATATTAGTTAAATTTGGTATTCTTCAAAAGATCCTTTGCTTTAAAGCCTGAATTGTAGGGGATTTTTTTCTTAGTTTTTGATTTTCGGTATAGGGACTGTGACGACCTATACTTTGTAAAATATTAAAAAACTAGTGTATATGTTGAAAAAAGAATTTAATGCAGTATGAACCAGTAGATGATGTGTGATATTAATTAAATGAGGTAAAGATTTATAAAGAAATGCATGCTAATAAAATATAATATTTTATTTTGGCATCTAGTGACAACAAAGAACTTGAAAATATCCACACAAAAGTTTTATTAATTAAATAACGAACTCACTTAATTTTATTTTAATGAAAATAAGAAATAAACATTAAATTTTATTTCAAAACCTTTAATTAACCAAAAAATTTAAATCTAAATACTTTCGTTTAAATACCTATTACCAAAATTTCAATATTTAAGTGGTATATGTATACCAATCCAAAACTCAAAACAAATAGTAAGATCACATTTAAAATACATATAGTGTTCGAAAAATAGAGGATATTTTAGAGGGTTAATTTTATAAAAATATAGAAAAAGCTTAAAAATATAATTCAGCAAAGTCAAAGCATTTCAAACACTAAAAAAATTTAATGAATAGCTGAGTCTGTTAAATTTGAAGCAATGTTATTTGTTATATTAAGAGTTTAATTGCGCTGCAACAGATTAAAACGTGATGAACTATAAGGTCCTGGGTGGTGGATTTAGCGAATGATGCACAGTAAACAAAATTAGGTCACCATGCTTGTAGAATCAAGCCGGTTATTTCTACAAGGAATCACCTGTAAAATATCATACTTTTTCAAACATCAGGGTAAACCTAAATCGTCCATTGAAACATTGATCTTCCTATTTTTCTTAGACGTGGTTTTAAAGCTTTCAATACTTTTTTAATAAAGTATATACTATTCTTTATATATAGTTTTAAAGAAATGATAAGGAAAATTTGTACAAGGGTGATAAATTAGATTTTGTAAAGTGCATACAAAACATTTCCAGAATTTAGGATCATAGATAAATTGGTATGGCCTCTAGATAAACTGCATTTCAAACAGACTTACTAAATTAATTTGATGAACCCAGGCCTTAGTCATGCTGGAATATTGAGTAAATATAACATCAAAATCTTCTAAATAGTTCCAGTATTTTTCTGTAACATGTATGTAACTGGATAGAAGTTACTTTTAAAGCACCACAAACTAGTCAGTGAATTCACTATTTCATGTTGTTGTCTTAATTTTCTCAAAAATTTTCTACAAGAGAATCTGATTTAGATGTCTAGTTAAAATAAACTGAAACCCTGCATCTGAGAATATAATTGTAGCTTAAGAGTGACATATTTTCCAAATTAACATTAATGAACCGAAACATTCTTCTTGTGTAGCGCTAGATTGAAAATTGAGTTTATCTAAAGCTGCATTTGTAAAAACTGAAAAGAGACTTCACTACTCTTAAAGGCCTTATTCCACATTTTGGTTCTGATTTAAATTACTTAGAATTAAAGAAGTCGAAAAGGTTATCAAAAAATTTTACCAAATGAGCTGTACCTTGCAGTTGAAGTGTAAATGCGCTTCAAGTCCACATAAGTTTCTAAAGCTGCAGCTACATACATTAGAACTTGCCAGTACTTCTCCCCACCTTCATTCTTTCAAAATTATGGACTTAATGGAAGTGTATTTAACTTGAGATAGTTAGCCTATTTATTTTATTACAGATCCTCTAACTGAAACATTCTTCAAAGTAAAGTTTTATTTGATATCCTTCAATATAATTATATTTTTGGGTCGTTGGTTTTCTTCTTTAACAGCTTTGATTAAGTGAGGAGGATCAAAATAAAAAAACAAACTTTTTCAGTTAATAAGAATTGATTATAAATTGGGGGTGGAAAACTAATATTTTTGACAGTTCCAAAGAAGTTAGCACCCATGTCTGATATCAAACAAACAAAGACTAGACCACCCTGTAAGACATTTTATAATTTTTTTTAGAATTTAGTTTTTACTTAATGCTACTAAATGAAGTAGAAGTGAATAAGTAAGTCATTGGTTGCTTCCTGCAGAGGCAGATTTAAACCTTTACCATAAATACAGAAGATAAGCCAGGTTTGTTTTAGTCCGATATTCTGAATATCTCATCTGCTCACCTTATTCAAATATGAAAAGTGGATAAGAATTTAGTTTTTATAGACATTTCATCTAAACATATAGCACACACTTATCAGATGATTGTAGTTTACTAACTTTTATTTTCATCAGTGTAAATAAAGCTGTATTTATACCAGCCTTGAATTTAACATTTTGTATATATCTGCACAGAGACCTATGGGATGGAAGACAAAACTTTTGCAACAACTAGGAAGATTTAGAATTTAAAAGAGAAATTCAGGAAATTGACGTAATTCATTCAATACTGCTTCTAAAGACTAGTTTGATATTAACTCTGATTTTTGATCTCTGGGAATTAAATTAGAATATGTTCTGCAAAATTTGTCACAACCAAATTTAAATTGTCCTCATTGTTGGATTTTTCTGAACTGCCGCAGCCACAAAGCTCATCTGAGCTGACTGTTTGGGCTTTTAACCCCCTTGTCCAATGTCCTTAAATTTTTTCCTTTCTTGAGGAGTACGGGTACTCAAGAAACCTCAGCTCTGAGTCCAACTGGATAGTGAAGGAGGTGATGAGGGGAGTTCCTCTGGTAGATCTAAGGCCTTGATAATATTAATTTTTTCCTAATAGGGTATTTCTCTGCAAACAGTCACATTTTTGGGTGTTTAAAGGATTATTAAATTGGTACTTGATAATGTCTGAAAATATTGAACATATATATAATATTAGTACCTAATTATATCCAGGATTTTAGAGATTCTGTACAATTAATTATTTTAAAATATAAAATATCAATCGTCAAATTGTTAGTTGATATTAAATGACATAAAACTATTGTGGGCTTGTAATTTTTTTTGCCCTAGTACTATGATAATTATTGGGATCTTGCAAACCCTTCCACTACAAACCTTTTTTTTACAATTTTGAAAAAAAAAATAACTAAAGTAAACCAATTGGTTTATTCAGAGCAATTCTACAAACATAAAATAAAGTAAATGCTGTTGTTGAATTATTGTTATTTTATTAAATTTATAATCAAATTCTATTCATTTGTTTGAATACTTTGTATATTTCTTGAAATAAGCCTAAAATTCTAAAAGAAGCAAGAAAACTAAATTTGACTTTCCTTTTACTATTCTATGCTTGATACAATGTTACTAATAAATTCACAATCATAATTTTTTAAGAGATTTTTATTTACAAACAAAAACAACTAATTGTGCAATTTATTTGGTTCTAAATTTTATATAGACTGATCAAGTAACTATGCCTTAAATTTTGAACAGAATTAAATTATAACATAACGTAACATAAAGGTGTTTTATTAAAAAATTACCATTTTTTATATTTTTTGTAATATTGTAAAACCTATAAGTAATTTAAAAATGTGAGTTTGCTACTGGAATATATTATTTGGTAGCAACAACAATCCTTTAATGTTGGGTTTTCAACCCAGCACAGGTTTTTCATTTATATTTGATATACATCTACAACTGTACTATTTTTAGTTAGCTCTGGCTATATTAAGTATTATTTCTTGAATTTTAAGATAATATACTAAAAACTATATTTGAAATATATACATACATAATTATACATAGGATGTTTTTTAATTTTATGAAATATTTTGAAGTGTAATTTTAGTTATTTATTATAAAAACTATAAAATGATTTCCATAAGGTCTAATATTTAATTTTATATATATTATGTATATAAGGTATTTTAATTAGAAAATTTATTTTATTTCCACAAGATGGCATTTTTTAACAAATATATCTTAATATTTTTTACCAAAAACATGGCATGTCACTAGCATTTCTATATTTGAATATTTTTTCTCATTAACTTGGCTTTGAGACTCTGACTTTAACCCTCTGCATTTTTATCAATGTCTTATAAGTATTTTTGAAAAGTTAGCCAATAAAATTACTTTAGTGTTGCCCAATTAGGGGAGAATCTTTACAGAAACTACTAAATTCTTTTATTAGTTCATTAATTAATATACTTATATTTATTTAAGTAGTGACTTTAATTTCTATGTTCTTATAATTTTAATTACATTAAGATATTTAAACAAAATATATGAAATAGTATGATAAAGAAGCAAAAATAAGAATAAGAGACGCAAACACTTACTTCTTTTTTATGTGAATCATAACTATATCAAGATAAATTGTATTAATCAGAACAGAGAGAGATTACTGATTTGTGCAGAAATTTACTGCCAAATGTGTTTGATATAAAATGCAACTGATGGTTCCAAAATATAATTATTAAAGTAAATTAGAAAGAATATTAAAATGTAAAATATAACTAAGTAAGTAGATAGGTGCTACCTTTACATTTGAAAGGTATTTAGTACTTACTAGTGAATATTCATGGAATGCACATGTATGGGAATGATTAATTTAAATTACTACATATTTTTTTGAAGTCTACTAATATTCTTTAAATGTTTACCAAAAGCACTTACCAATATTAGCTTTAAGAGTGGGTTCTAGATCAAATCTCTCAACTGATAATACTGGAACAGCTGTAGGTAACAAATAATTCACAAAACACGGTATGTATTGTAAGCCTTTGGAATCAAAATTGGTATCACTAAATCCAAATGATCACAAGCTTTCAGCCATTCTCGACATCTGCAAAAGTTAAAAACACATAAATTTAAGGTAAAAATAATTCTACATAAATAAAAATATACAATAATATATAAATATATTAGATATAAAAATAGCTCCACACATGTGCATAATATATAATATGAATATATTACATTCTATTTTAAAATATTATTTATTGTTACTAATTTATTTATACCTTTTAATATGTCCATATCAAAAACTAGTATTAATCTTTTTGTGCTAGAACCTAAGTATATAGAAAAAACTTTTCCTACATTTTTTTGAGCTACGCATTTTGAAACCACTTAGGTAAGGGCTTTTGGAAATAAGAACTTTAAATCAGGAGAGAGTTCATTATCAGCTGGTCAATGGTTATATCTAAAAATTACTCTTATGGATCACTCTTCCTGAACAACCTGTTAATACCAAAACATGTTAATAACTAATTATATAATATAATAAGTCAGCTGATCTTTTATCTTCATTTTTCATATAATATTCGTATATTTGTATAATGAAACATATTTTTAAATTTAAACTTTACATTTTTTTAGTTAGCGAATGAATACAAACACCTGAACAAAATTATCTCTTCCGTTGTTTATTTGTTTACTCACCAATGGGCTTGTATCTTGTGTAATCTGAATGTTAATGTGAGGATTAACCATACTGCTTAATGGGAGAATTGTAAGAAAAGCATATCTGGTAAGGTTAATTCGAAATTGCTTAAAAGATGATAACCTACTTCCATTCTCTTCTAGATGATTTGTCATGTCAAAATTTAAAAATATAAGCAACATTAAAGTTTTTATTGTGGGCCCTAAACTTGAAGATTTAAGCAATACCAACTCTTCTTCTATTTCTAATTAATACATAAAACTGTCACTTTTACCACCGTATATAAAGTTGTTTTGTATGTTGTGTTTTTGCTTTTACTCTATTTCATTACTTAACTGGTGCCCATCCAGCAGATAGCTGAGTTGGTTTAATGATTAAGGTCCTGATTCTCATCAAAACTATTTTGTACTTTATGAAACCTAACGGTTAAACTTATAATTAAACAGGTAACCGGAAGGTTTAAAAGTGGGAAATTATTGATTAATCTCAAGACCCCTATAAGAAGCTGCAATAGGCTTTTGAAGTCAGTGCACTTAATTAGTTTACTTCTTCTGGAAGTTAAGATTAGTAATCTTATCGCATTTATCCGAAAACCGTTTCCGAAAGCCTTTATATTTCTTATAAGAAAAAAATCTTCGTTTTTTAAGCCAGCCTGCAGTTTTACGAACTCTTCTGTCAATATAGAGGCAATATTCTTTAAAAAGAAACACAAACTGAATACAAAGTGATGAGCTACCTTTCATCATCTTTGGGAACCTCAAATAAATCTTTTTTGATTTACACAGATGAGTTTTACATTTCTTCACAATACACCACTTTTTAGATCGTTTTTCTAAATATCTGTAACTTATTTTTAAAAATCATTGAAAAAGAATATCTTAAAAACCAAAACTCACTTTAGTAAGTTTCTAATAAACATGCAGACTGTAGAAGTTGAATGCTATGATTATTACTTTATAGCTAAACCTAATGCGCATAGATAAGTTTGATCTCGTGTGAATGCTTCTGATGTCACTGGATGACAATTTCCAGAAACGGCGAGTTTTAATATGGCATTCCGATTTCTATTAGGATGTTAGATGGATTGCTGCATGATTTATTTATTTTTTAAACGCTATGGTGATGCCAAATATAAGTAAACCGCGTTAAAAAGTGGCTTTAAACACCGCTTTCCCAACCGACAAGCAGAATTGTTGTCATCGAGTGACGTCAAAGAACGTCGTACGGTGAAATTAAATCGCCAAGTGGTTTTGTATCTCTTCTTAGTAATAATAGCATCGTTATTAGCACCGCTGTCAGTTGATTATTATCATTTATCACATGTTCGATATGGCCATTTGCAATTTCACCATTTGAATGCAATCGATGTAAAAGATTGTGTAAACCAGGTGACGTGCGCTCTTTGTCATTGCTATTACTTGTAAACAAGGATAGACAATGATTACGACCGCCGATCCGTATAGCAAAATGATCACTACTAGCCATACATTTTGATGCTGAATTATGAATCACAGTGTTGATCCTTAAATTGGTTTTAATTTGATTCTTGATTTTATTTGCTTTGTCTTACTGTCACCTCTTGTTGAAAACTTTTACTCTTTGGCTTAACTGTTTTACTTAACGAAATCATATATTTTTATATATTTGTTTAAAGTTAAAATAATTTAATTTAACATTTAACACATAACAGGGTGGTCAAGTATCGAATAAATACTAATATTATGCCAACCAAATAAAAGAAGATCTGACAGATTAGATATATTTTTAGAAATTATATATTTCTGACAGTTTATTAAGGAAAATTTAAGTTAAAATATTAGCTTTATTAGTCCTAATATATACAAGGATATTTGAAATTAAAGCTTTTTTTTTTATTTATTCTAAGAGATATTTGAATAAGATAAAGAGATATAGTTTTAAAATCTGCACATTTTAGCAATTTTTACAGAGGTACAAAATTAAGCTACCCATAAATAAAATATATATCTAGAGGTTTCTATTTACGATGTCTCCTGAATCTCTGTCTATATTTTGTTGAGAGTCGTATTTCTAACATTGAAAACAGAGTTTTCATCGTTAGGTACATTTTTTTAAACGAAACGCTCCTGTATATTTGGCCAAGTTTTAACTTTTTATTCAATTCTACATCGAAAATGTAATTAATGACTATATTGTCAATAATTGATAGTTTTGGGATAATTAAGTAACTAAACTTATAAGGGGCACACATAACATGGGATTCTGGCTCGAACGACTTTAAAATTTGGGTATGTTGTTTTTTAAGTTAATAGAACATTTTTAAATAGAAATATTCCTGTGCAGGCTTTAAGAAGGGTTTCAAAATATCACTGAGAAGTTAAAGCATCTCTGTTCCTACTATACTAATTTAAACACCTAAAAAGCCTGACTTATCATTTAAATCCAACAAAAAATAATTTACATACTTGCTTAAACTTAAAAATGTGGATTATAGATATTTGCAACACATATAGGGTGCTCCAAAATCGAAGAAATAAACATGTTTATGAAAAGAAATATGTTAATTTCATCATATATTTTATAGGTCAGAATTATTATTTATTATGGTTTTTATGTAGGCTCGAAGTCAAAAAAGTGAACTTAGATTTAAAGTTAAAGCTAATAATAATTGTATAAACTATTAAATAATTTAATGAACAATACTAAATTATTAATAAGGGTAAACAGACTGATCCAAAAAAATAGTTGCGTAAAGCCAAGAGCCCTGTGGGTGAATACAAAATTATTTTAGTTGTGGGGAGCTTAATTTTATTATTACTCTGTTAAAAATTGTCAGAAAATGTGTGGTAGGTTTTGTAAAACTATGTACCTCTTTAGATGTCACAAATATTTTGTAGAAACAAACAAAAAATCTTTAATTCCAAATATACCTGTATATTGGGGATAATAAACCAAATATTAACTAGATTTACCTTAATGAACTGTCAGAAATGTATAATTTCTAAAATATGTACAGGTATATTACAATATTAACATTTTAGTTGGCACAATCCATATTATTTATTCGATACTGACCACCCTGTATGCGTTAAATGTTAAATCAAAGATTTAACTCTAAATAGCTTAAAGTAAAATATTATTTCGTTGGATTTTAGTTAAAATTTGCCTTTTTATGCGTTTTTATTGGAATTAATAAACAGTTTGGGGCTTTAAATTTTGTAAGTCCGCACAAAATGTCCCATTTAAAAGACGTTCCTATTGATCCTGCAGTAGTTAAAGAGGCTTTGAATAAGGTTGAAAAAATTATCATTGAGAGTCAGAATCCCATGTTATGTGTGCCATGTCCTTTGAAAATTCAAAGTCAACTGTAATTTTACAATCTTATCACCTTAATAATTTAGTTTGTAGAAGAAAGCGAAATAAACCATTAAATTGTAGATACTCTGTTTTATTTTTCTTAGTGTTCTTGTCCCGAATATTTTAAAGGTACAGGTTGCAATTTTAAAAATCAACCAGAAGTCAACCCAGCGCTTATGGGGGTTTGTAGAAACAAAAACGATCACATTTTTTTTAATAACTACACTATTTCACCAAGGTATATTATCCAAATATTTGAGTGTAGGGTACAGCATGATTAATTTTGTTAACTACTTTGGAGGCCAATCATTGTTATGATACTTAATTGGGTCTGGAGTATTATGATCGTTTCGATAATTTTAAAGGGATACTGGGTGCAAATATGTAATTTACAGCCATCTTTAGATTTTATTATAGAGTAAATATGTTTACTTATAATTTCCCGATAGCCTGGAATATTGCCAAAAGGTTTTGCAAGTAGGTACATAATTTTTTGAAAATTATCCGAGTTGCAAAGCGACAAAGGTTAGTTTTCTTTTAAAAACGTCATTTTTCCGGGCATTTATTTAAGACTGTGTAAAGATTCACCAAAAAATATTTTACACATAAACAGACAGGGTAGCCCAAAGTGGGACTCATTTGATATGCTTTAAATATTCAAATTGGAAAATTTTTTTGGTTTTTGCTGCTCTATATTTTTATGAACAATGTTACGTATACAGGGTGTATCAAAAAAGCCCGTACAAGGACAAAAGTTAATTTTTTTAAATGACTCCCTATATTTTTTGTTAAATTTTTGTTTTCTACATAAAATTCTAGATATTTTTTTATCTGGCATATCATATCCCTATAACTGTTTACGAGATATTCTCATTTAAATACAAAATTGGAATAAAATAATCCGCTCATCTCTCAATGTTTTTTTACGTTTCTATGGTTTTATCGGTTTTTGTAGAGTGACAAAAAGTTTGGGTAGGATAATTAGTAATTGAGATTTACATATTAAGAGTAGAAATAGGTAAGACCTAAAACAAGAAAAAACCACATTAAAACAATTTTTTACAGATTAATGAAACTGTCATTTTGACATTTTTATTAATCTCCATAGCATATATGGTTATTACGCAATTCTCAAAAACCGCTGAAACCTAGAAACAAAACAACATTAAAGATGAGTGGATTTTTCCTTTAAATTTGTATTCAAATGCAAATATCTCTGTTACAGCTTTGAAGTTTATAGGGATATGATATGCAAAATAAAATTATCTAGAATTTTATGCAGAAAAACAAAAATGTAACAAAAATATAGGGAGTTATTTAAAAAATGAATCTTCTCTTGTATGACTTTTTTTTTGATACATCTATACATGTAATGTTGTTTCAGCTGCAAAATAGAGTAAAAACCAAAACATTTTATATAAAACATTTTTCCTAATTTGAATATTTAAAGCAATAAACGGGGAGTCTCACTTCACAGACTTACCCTGTATAATTAAAAAAATGGTGACATTTTGGTAATGAAATGCACGAACAGTAGATTTAAGAAAAAAATTACCTAAAATAATGTTTTTTAATAAAATAATAATAAAACAAGTAAAACGAGTTTTTTTATATTTGCGTTATTTGGGTAAGTTTTTTGTTTTTTTATTTTGTGACAGTCCACGAAGGCTAACCCTGGTAATTTGAATGTACCGTGGGTGTCTGAAGGGTGATAAGAGGGAGTTTATTTACAATAAGAGTTGTTTGCAGATTTGGAGAAAAAGGGAAAACTTTGGCGGGTATCAGGTTCCATACTCTGGACACTTTAGGAATGAAAAACAAAGGTAAAGTCTGGGGCCTCTCAAGTGATTCATAAAAGTATACAAAAAAGTGGTACTATGTGTTGCTCTATTTGAGGCTGCCAGATGAGAAATTATACTGGCCAACTCTTTGGAGCAGAAGCCATTAAATACCTATAAAAGAGCGACAGACTCTACAGTTCGCAAGTGGGCAAGAGATGGATTAAAAATATTAACAAGATGAACAGCTCTTCTTTAAATGTCAGATTTACTGGCAGTTGTAGGACACGCCATTCCTAGATATAAAACAAGATTCTTGAGAGGGTCTGATCTGATATACATGTAGAGTATATACAGATTAGAAGGACAAAAATACTTTTCAGTTTGAAAAACAAATTTGCTTAAAGCTTGCTAAGGCTAATGGATGTAATATATTTAGGCCAGTTAAGGTTATTTTAAAAATAAGACCATGAGATTTTTAAATGATTCTTTATTCTGCAGAACTTGGCCGCCTATATGTACCGGATAAGCATTGGCAGATCTTTATGATTACGAACATGACTGTGTTCTGGAGGCATTAAAGGACAAGATTTTTGACGCCCCACTTCAAGATATTACAGATGCTAGAATGAGATATCTGGGTATTGACGTGCGCTTGTTTTCCAAATCAGATTACACGGTGGCTTAAGAAGTTGAATATTAAAGTGGAGGGTACTATTGTTAGCAAAAGTATGAATAAAATTGATTGTGGAAGAGAGAAGATTGTTAATGGAAGAAGAAATAGGAGTTGTTAGCAATGAGCCCTGGGGTACCCAGTATTTATTGAGTAGAAGCTGAAAGAATAACCACCATGGGTGATTCAAAGTACTGTAACCCTTTTGGAGTATGCTTGGCATAAAAATAAGGTAAAAGTAGCTGCTGATATGGGATCCGAAAATGCTTCCAAGGGAGCTACGCCCTTTAAATAGAACACCTTAAAGAAGATTTTTTCGCTATAACTTTAAACCCTTTTAAAATTAAATTTTGAAAATTATTGTCTGGTATAAATATTGAAGGTAACAGATTTTTAAATTTAAAATCGCAAGAAATTTTAATTAGGGCGTCAAGATATGGAGGAGGTAAGTGTTAAAATGTCTTTCTTTTAGACTTTAGCTGATGTGAATACTTAGTTGAAAATAATAAAATTCTAGATGTATATGCCAAAAGAAACTCTTAGTTTAATTTGATAGAGCGTACCATTTTATTGGATGAAAATTAATCTGCTTTACCTGGCCTCTCTCCCCGCATGTGGCGCCCTGAATAAATTTTTTAAATTTTGAATCTTATTTAAATTTCAAATGTTTATAATGTGGGGTACAACAATGTTTAAAATTTAATTTTAAAAGAGTTTAAAGTTATAGAGAAAAATCTTCTTTAAGGTATCTATTCATAGCTCCTTGTAATATTTTAACCATATTAACAGGAGAACTTTTGTCTTATTTTCTTATAAGAATTGCGTCTCTTAAAAGGTGGATGCCGCTTACTTTTTGAATCACCCTGTGTAATAACTGATGCCGTGGCGTCGATTAGAAAGGAAACTGAGAGCCCGGAACAATGCTTAGGTGAAAGACCGTAGAAAAGAAGTATACCAATGACGATAATATGCTACATTATCAACTACGCTATAACTCCTAAATGTTGTAATATTCAGTTAATAGCATTCCACTAATTTTAAATCAAAGTTTTCTTGTTATATTTCATTACAAGGATAGTAAGTCATTGGGTTGCTAATATTTATTTTCCGTAATATTTTTTTTTTTTATAAAGCAGTGGTCTTAATTTTAATAGTATTTTTAAGTAGTAGAAACCTGGCACTGAGCGGGAGGTCACTTATACATTTTATTAAAAAATAATTAGTGTGGACACTGCTTGAGCACAGACCTGAGCAGGCCGGAGTTTTGTTTCGTGTCAACGTTGCATATGTAAGTGAAATACGGGTCTGGGCTACTTGTTACAAATAACCTATTGGTAAGTAAATTTTACATTGTCTAAGTGTTAAAAGTTTATTTAATTTAGTACAAAAATTAGCTTTTAAAGTTGAAAGAAATATTACTTTTAGCTTGAATAGAAAAAATCTAAATAATTTTTGCAGATACATTTTATGTGCTGTGTTATAAGAGTTAATAGAAGGATTATTTGGGGTAAAGGACTGCTATATTTGATCGATAATAACCGTTACTAGAAATAAATATAGTTTCTGGAATAATATGATTTTCTAATTGATAGTCCCCTTGCCTTGAATTTGAATAAAATAGGGTTTCTATTTTACAAACCAGGAGTTGCATAGATAAATACATTTTGGTTTGGTTATTTAAACAGACTCTGTATATAAAGCACTACATTTAACGTATTATATTTAAAGTTTTATAACCAATTAATTTTTTAATTAGTATCTATATAAATATCTATACGATAAATATTCGTATACACGAATTGTTATACCTTAAAAAACCTATTTATAATATATATAATAAGAATTCATACAGTAGGTACACTTGAACTTAAGTCAGAAAATTGGGAGTTCAAGCTTAAGAAGAATCCAAAACAGGAAGATGGTGGCACACGCTTCACGCCATAGAATTCTATTCTAGGAGATAAATACATGGTTTATTAAAACTCATCAATGTATTTACAGTGTTTCTTAATTTTTTTTTAAATATTTGTATAAGCTGGTTTCCAATAAGGCGAAAGGCTTAGGAAAAACTTGAATCCATTTTCTAAATAAAACTGACATATACAGGGTGATTCATGAGGAAATGTCACTACTCAGGTACGTAGTTAGGTCTAAAATAAACCTAAAAAGTTTATACAAAATATATTCAGTGATAGCTCTTGTTTCAAAATACAGGGTGTTAAAGTTTTTATTTAATTTTTCTATTTTAAATAAAATCTCTTGATAATGTAAATAATAGATATGAATTTGGTATCCGGGGTTTGGTATGACGGATTCGAATCTAATCTTAGTAGGGGCTCTTACTAAAGTTACCCACACGCCTTTTTACTATTTTGAACAATCACAACTTTGGTACGGCAGAATTTTGGGACAGCATTTTTAAATAAATAAATAACTGTATTGTCATTTTTACGTCAAAAGGTACACCTGTTATATCGATATGAGCAAACCGTTTTAGATATTGATTTGTGGGAAACACGCATGACACGCATCTGATTTTATTATAGCAAAATTTAAAAAATAAACAAAATCTATATTTTAATTGATATGTATTTTTACCTTGTCAATAAAATTATGGTTTTTAATTAAGTTCAGCAAAACATAAAAAAATTAAAAAAATATATAAATAAAAAATTTTAACACCCTGTATATCGAAAACGAAGACCTCGGTGGACCCATATATGTATAGACTTTTATGCTTATTTTTAGACCCTGACCACGTACCTGAAGTATTGACATTTCCTCATGAATCACCCTGTATTATTGAAAACTATAGTTTATTTTATTATAAATTAAGTTTTGTTTACTAAAATAGGTGAAGTTTTTTTTTAATTATTTATCTTTGGTGTTTTTATTTAATAGATTTAGTTTTATTTTGGCAAAGTAAATATTTTATTATTGGTGATGTCTGGGTAAGTAAAGGATAAATAAATCCAGAAATATATGTATAAATTTTACCTAAGAGAAAAGTGTTTATTAAATAAATTCAAAATTTGTAAATCTTGTCAATTTTATGTTATTTCTTTTAGCTCATACCGTCTGGGAAAGATATATAATTACGTGACATTTTTCTTGAACCGGTAAACAGATTTACTATTTGATGGTAAGCGTTAGTCAGCACATTCTACTGGACTGTTATCAATGACATTTAGATAAAACAAAATAACATCATTTTTTGACACAATGTGTCGACATGTCAACATTGTCTAAAGACACGTTCAGACTGAACTGTTTTCGAAGTACTAACTTATGACGATTTTGTGAGAAAAATTAAAAACCATTCTAATTAAAATAAATACAACAAGAGCCTTAGAAATACCTTATATTTTTTTTTATTAGAATTAAAAAAAAATTAACAAAAGCAACCCACTTCTAAATTTTCATTTTTGCGTTTAAATACCTTTGGAACTCTTGGGCATCTTCTTTGTTAGTGGAGAATATGGGCGAATCTCCATGGACAAATGTTGGTGCTTAACCAGGTATATATAATACTTTGAAACAATTCTGTTGCGTTTTGGGTTAGGAAGTAGTCGAATCTTTGAAGTGAACTTTTAAAAGACTTTCTCTCTTGGTCATTTAAAACGTGTCCTGAGCTAACCAGTTTTGTAATAGGTAAGTCAAATAAGCGTGGTGTTGATGATGATTTTTTTTATGTCATGAAATACAAGAGTTTCTTAATGTCATGACCTCAGTACTTCACACAATAATTTGTAGATGCACCTTAATTATTTGTCTATTTAACTTTTTTCAAAGCTGCTGAAATAACTAATTAATAAATCTCTATTAAATAAATGCCTGTAATTACCTAATAATAAGAAATAAAAGATCTATACGTGGTAGACTTATTGCTGAAATAAAATTTTCTACCAGTTTTAGTAAATTTCCTGATATTAAAAAGTAATTCAAGATATATTACATTCAGTGTCTGGTTTTTCTATTTAACTAAAATCCGTAGAAAAATAGTTTGAACTATCTTCTTAGCTTGTGAAGGCTTGGAGAGTGTGAGGCTATACATAGATCATAGAGAAGTGGATGTTAAATAAAATTTGTACCAGTTTAGGTAAAGAAAACTTAATATTAAAAAGTAATTTAAGAAATATTACATCCGAAACTGGTATTTCTATTTAACTAAAATGCAAAAAATAGTTTGAACCATCCTTATTTTGTAGGCTTTAGAGTAGCTATACTATATATAGATCTATAGTAGCTGGTTTATTAGAAATAAAAATCTTCTTCATCACTGCCTTAGTAAAGTAACTAACATTAAAAAGCAACTTCAAGACATATTACATCCAGAAGAGTTTCTAGTGTAAATCTAAATCTTCCTGTAGAGAAAGTTTGTTCATCCTTAGTTTAGATTTTATAGGGCATATAGATCTATAGTAGAATTATTGTTGAAATAAAATTTTCTACCAATTTTAGTAAACTCAATATTTGAATGTGTAATATAAGATAATTATATTACATCCAAAACCGAGATTCTATAAATTCAAAATTGTTTGAAAAGCTTGGACCGTCCTTAAATATATCAGTTTTCTCGTGAACAAGCAGCGTTGATTTGAGCATTGAGTATTTTGCCCATAATGATGAACCATTTATTTTTTTTTTGACTAAAAAACAAACAATCGTAGAATGAAGTCTTGGGCAATGTGATATAAAAACTTACAGCATCTAAAAATATGCCAAAAGATCTTCTTCTGAATTATCAATGATATAAATAATTTTTCTA
Source organism: Listronotus oregonensis (assembly GCA_019359885.1). Taxonomy (NCBI): domain Eukaryota; kingdom Metazoa; phylum Arthropoda; class Insecta; order Coleoptera; family Curculionidae; genus Listronotus; species Listronotus oregonensis. The sequence goes on from JAHBCN010001087.1 coordinate 119,291, forward strand.
GTTAACAAATTGCTGAAATTCTTCGTATCGCGTTTCAGATTTAAAGTTGAGTTTATTCTTCTTGAGCTTCCTCCGATTTTGTTAAAATTTCATCAGGAAGCATCATTTCACTATGCATACTGACCTGCCATTATGACATAAAGTGACACAGGAAATCAAAAGATAGGTACGAATATTTTGACATTTTAGCTTTGGACTGGCTTTTCTGCGATAGCCGCAAAAATTAATGTTACACAGTAAATTTGAAATAGTGTCATAAAAGAATATAATATATTATTTTAACTTTATTAGTAGCAAAGACAGTATGAAATAAAATAACATATGATACACGGCCGTTAGGTGTTGTTACGTACTCGTTCAGGAGATTCTGACTGGCCTCCCAGGCTCGCCAGTTCGAGAGATTTTACCGTAGCAATAAGCCTACCACCATTTATGAATGTAAAATACTATTTGTTTTTTAATTAAAAATATTTATAGATTTAAAAAAATACTGCAAAGCCAACAATGTGACCTCTAATTAATTTTTTTTTAGTAGTAAACCTTGTAAGAGGGTCTGAGACATGTGTCATGCTTTAAGGGCATTTTCCATTTAAATAATATAGTAAGTGGCTTATACAAAATTTTAGGACTTTTAGGATTTTAGATATGATATTAAGAAAACAGCTGACGACTGCAGTAAGAAAATCGAATACTCATGACTTAACAAATATAGGTCTAGTAAGCTGCAAAGTTGAACAAAATCTCAGGTTGATCCTCTTGGCCAGTATGACGACAGATGAAGAAAATAAAATTTAATTGATATAATATAACCAACACAAGTATACACCTTATTATAGAAAGTAGAATGCAATATTGTTTCTTTGGGTACAAAATACGTCAATTAATTTGTTTTATTTATCGTAGCCGTTCTGGCCAAGCTGGATCCAACATAGAAGTTCTGTTTGACTTTACGGCTTAGTAGGCCTAAGAAAGGATGCTGCATATATATTAAAAATTTAGGAGCCAAATTTTTACGAAACTGCTAATCCAAACGTAGACATAGTTATGCAGGGTATCCGGAAATGACGATAAAAATTTTAAGGTACGATTCTACATAAAAAGATAGAAAAAGTTTGATTAAGATAGGGTCCGAAATAAGTTTGAGGGAGCTACAGGCCCTTGAAGATGGTGTTATAAAAGTTAGTTTTTATTTAATTTATTAGATCTACTTACAATACGGGCCACGTATAAGTTAAAAGTAATTGGAGGTCACTTTTTGAAATATCAGGGGACTCAGGATAGATAGTAACCAGTGGCGTAGGTACAAAGGGATGGTTAGTTATTTAGGGTCATATTTTTTCACCAAGTGTATTTTCGCCTTTTTAAATAAATCATGTTTTGAACATTTTTACGTAAAAAAGTTTCGGGAGAAAGCCATGTAAAGTCGACTAGTGCTTTCGAGATAAACGACCTAAAAAGGATTGACTGTAGTGCGTAAATGTAGCATGCATAGAAATGAATGGAAATCATTTTCTAACACTTATTATAATGACTTAATGAATTTATAATGACAATAAAAAAATATAAAATTTAGGGACAGCGTCGTATATTATTTTGTTATTACTTGTTGGTATTTTATTAATAAAATTATTATTCAAAAAATCTGAGCATTAAAGTCCGTTTATCTCGAAAACCGTCGACTTTATGACTTTATACTGTTGGAACTTATTTTAGGTAAAAATGTTTAAAGAAGTTTACATCATTAAAGAATATGAAAAAATATGATCCTAATTAATTCAACTACCCCTTTGTGCCTCCGCCACTGGTTGCATGTACAGGGTCACCTGATATTTGTGTAAGTGAATCTCCAATTACTTTAACTTATACGTAGCAGACTCCCTGCATTGTAAGTAGATCCTAATAAATTAAATAAAAACAACTTTCATGGCACCATATTCAAGGGCCTGTAGCTCCCTCTGGAAGTTTCGGGACCTATGTTAATATGAACTTTTTCATAATTTTTTTATGTAGAATTATACTTTTAAAATATTTCATCGTCATTTCCGGACACTATCATTTTAAAAAAGGAAATCTGTAAAGATTTATATTTCAATAGAATACAAGTGTTTCATTAAAAAAAAATGTTTTTGATTTTTTTTTATTTTCCAGACCGTCAGTAGTTTTTCAATGAGATTTAAACATCTCTTCATAAAAATCTTCTTAAACTTTATATAAAGCATTTTTTTATATTCATTTAAATGATATCTTTAAAAGCATGGCACATTTTAAGCAAAAACCCTGTACAATAGGGTCCAGGGTTCGAGCCCTCATCATTGAGATTTCGAAGCCTGAAGAGATAGAAAGCAAGAGTTAAATAGAGGCAATGAAGGGAATGATGCAGTTCAAAAATGCCATCTTAAATTTGAAAATTTAAAGACTTTAAACGTAAATAGGAATATTCAAGAGTAATATTTTTATTTTTTATGACTTTATTTGAATAAATTTAACAAAATAAATTTAACATTCTTATTGCTACTTTTTCTATTCTACAGGACAGATTTACACACTGACATATCATCATTGAGCTCCTATGATCATTTGTTTTCTTAAATACGGTCTTGGATTTTGGAACTTGAAAAACACATTACAATATAAATTTTTCAAATCATATATATCATTGGTTTCAGAAACTTAACAACTTTTTAAAGTAAGTAGCTAGTAAATTTAGGCTTGTATGAAACTACAAGCACATAATTCAACTGAAGACAAAAACGTCGTAAAATCGACATTACTTATATAGTATAGGTGAAGGAGCAATAGGAATGTATGATATATTTCATACCAGTACGGGAAAGATTGATTTTCCCAAAGCGTTGACCATGAGTCATGCAAGAACGGAAAATTTCTGGACGTAATGAACTATATTTTTTATTATACTGACTACTAGGTACCTAAAAATTTAAGAAAATGGTGATTATTATATTTTTATTTTTAAACAGTAAAAACAATTTTAAAAAAAAAAAAACTACAAGCTAATTAAATCTTAAGAAAATAAATTTGGACGGAACCGTTATAATTAACGGTTATATTTATTGTACAATTCTGCATTATTGTTGAGGCTGAATCCTTTATATTTCTTTGTTGAACAAGATATTGAAGCGAGGTTTGTAAGTAGTTTTCTTGAAATGACTGTTACAGATTTTGTAGTTAGTTACAAGCATGAAACACTTTTGGGAGATTTAAATTTTTCTTTGTATGTGACTCCTTTTTGCAGTGGATCCTTCTGCTGGCATTAGGCTAGAAAAACCATGTCTGTGTTCTTCAAAGTGAGTAATCTATCTGCTGGATTTCTAGTATGATCCTTGAAGTTAGCTTGTCGTTTCAAAAAGCTGATATTTTTGGAGATATTTAGCTGTGTATTTTCTTTAAACATGGAGAATTGACTGGAGTATGTGGATGACTCATAGATTTGGCTTTTCAGAAAAATAAACTACGGGAATATCGTCACTAACAATTTTAATTTTTTCTGAGTCCGCCATTCGGTAAAAATGATATTTATGTTCATATATCTCAACCTGGATTTCACTGGTAATAAAATCTGCAAATATCCGGATTTTCTCTTCCAAATCTGAATTCATTTTTGAAAATGGCATAAATTTGACTGACAAAAAGAAATATGTCATTAATAAATAAATCGTTGTTATAAACAGTTTCCATGAATGGATTTTTGTATAAGCGCAAGGAAAGAGGGATCGGGAAAAACCGTGTACAATTTGAAATGTAAGGTTATATTTACTGTATTTTATACACAGTTGAAATAGTATTTTTAGGTAAGTATAATAAAAATTTATTTTATTATATCTTTTAAATAGAGGTATAAAAATAAAAATGAAATCGCAAATATTCGTTTTTTTTCAAAAATCTTCAAAAAGAATTTGAAATTTTAAACTTTTAAGGTTGCATTTTGATAAGCATCAAATTGGAAAAAGAAACTTGGTTTAATCTGCCTGCATGGTAGGGACCCCGGTATCTCTTCAAGTTTTCGATGGAGATCCCGATGATGAGAATCGAATTTGGACACCTTGTATACAGAAGGATATGTAGTATTTGACATTTTTTATTATGGATATTTTTTTTTTTGTATTTTTTGATTACCGGTAATAAAAGGAATCTACACATTTCTTTAGTTCCAGAGTCCCTAAATAAGAAAAAAAAAGACGACATTGTTAAAAGAAAAATAGTAAAATACCTATTTTATTAATTTAAGAACGCTTAAACGAAATGCTATTCACTGCAAGTCTTATTTTCCGGCATAAAAACAAAAACTAGCAAAAGCAAAAGCATAATAACAATGGCTCGCAGTGACTTTCGCAAGATGAATTATTGTTGTGGGCCACATCCATATATAAAACATTTGAAAGCTTCCCGGAGCGAACTTAATAGGCAGACTACCCTTCTCTATTGCCCTCGCGGAGCTCCGAACAAATTGGCTGCCATTAATTTCGCTACATTTGTTGCATTGCTTTATAATTCTTATTACGAGGAAAAATTCGTAAACGGAGTTAAGACAAATTAGCTACCTCATTTTCTTTAAATAGCTGTGCATAAATATGCAGCCCCGTAGATGTTTTGATTAAGATGTTTAAAATTATTTGATTTTGAATAAAATGGCTTTGATAAAGTTGCTTTGTTAATCAATTTAAGTATCAAGGTAATTTAACAAATTTTAAAAATATTTTAAAGTTGAAATCAAAAAACATTCGTTTAAAAATAAAAAACAAAATAAGAGTTGATCACCTAAAACGCCTTGAGAGGATTTCTGACAAAGTAAACAGGGAAATGACTCAACTATAATTTTTAGATAAAATTTAGGTGGTAGGGAAGCCATTCTCTTCAGTGTATGCTGATGTAACCTGGTCTCCAAAGACACTTTACTGGGGTGTAAAGTGAAAATCTGTCACAGTCATCCCACAGCTGGGTAGTCCTTGGGCTTATAAGTCTAAAAAACAAAGAAAAAAGAAAATATTTAGTTTAAAAGTGGATGTTTTTAATTTACAACAAAAAAATATTCTTTGAATCACTTGACTTTACATTTTTGCCAGTACTGTACGCCTAAACTCCGTCTACAAGCAATTCCTAATAGCTAGTAAACTTGTGGTGATAATTATATAAACTGCAAGCGGCACGTACAAGAAAACCAGATCTCGAAACATGATGTTGGCGTGATTCTTCATGGGCAGAGGGAGACAAAAAGACCCTTTGTCCTGGTGCAGGAAAACAAAGTGACATAACCATTTTGGAATATGTGTGTTGTATAAGTAATGAAACCTCCTGTTGATTGTGTATGGAATGGAACTGGATGCTAAGACGAACACAAGGCTTAACTCAAGATGTTAGCATAACGTGCTTACGAGTAAATGACATCCTGTGCCTTAAATGGGTGTCTCTAACAGTGCTCTGAGATACAGGGTGACCACTCAGAGTATCTAGCCTAACTGCGGTAATGCGGGCTCTACCGTGGTGGACTACTACTTCCCTAGTTTCAAATTAGAAAGCGGACGAACCGCTTTCAGGTAGCAAGTAGGAGATAGGGGTGGTGGTTGTAGACTGAAACGGGATAAATCCGTTTTGAGAGGTGCCAATCTAAGGTCACAACCAAACACGCCATGACCAAATGGTGAATCTGTTTCTGAAAGGTACCCTGAAGTCAAGAAGGCCGGTTTCACTGAGAAGGGCTAATCCATCCTGAACAAACAGGGTGCTTAGGAAGGGATCCCTAAACTAAACAAAGGGCGGACAGAACCGCTTTTGTAGGAAAAAGGGTTTCTGATTTAAACAGAAAGCGGATAGAACCGTTTTTATAGAAAAGCGCCGGAGACATACCTGAAGGCAATGATCTGATCCTGTAATAGCGACCAGAAGCTACCAACATGCCATTACACTGTGTGAGGGTAGAATGTATAACGGATCTAATCAACTGTTTGGTTCACTTCCAGTAGGAGGATACCAGAATGATGCAAAGATATTGTACTTCAAACCCAGTAAAATGATGCATGAGGTGAGGAGAGAGGTGGAACTTTCCACCAGATGAATTAATTAAAAGTCTGATCCTATTGAAAAATATCAACAGGTGTGAGCCACAAAAGACCGATGGTCAAATGCGGTGGAGGGCGCAAAAGTCCATCACTTTTTAAACTTTGGCAACCTGAATTCTCAACCCGACCTGCATACTGAGTATGCATTCACTGCGGGCACTTATTTAAGATTTTCACCATATGGGCACTATATTTTTTTAGTATATTTTCTTTGGTATTGCTCTCATTACAATTTTAGAAAACGGACCGCCCCGGTCACATGGGTCCTGGGTATTTGGGAACTGAGCCTGCTCCAGCCTGTTGACCCCTGAGTGAACTTGTGTGGTAGATCGCCTGCAACAAGAAAGAAGGAAAATCCATCAAAAGCTCTTACTCTACGTTTCGGTGGCAAACCGGATACCGTTGTCAAGATAAATTAAAAGAAATAAAAATTTAAATAAGACATTAAAATTTTGGATTAAAAGTTTGGGAATTTTGACAGCTTTTTAAATTTGCAGGAGATTTTATCATCTGTGATATTAGGCTCTTGACTGGTACATTAATAATTTCTCAAAATGATGGGAAAAGATATGGTAAGTGATTTGATTTGATTCACAGCCGTGGTAACTAAGGTTACAAACACTATTTTAAGTGTGGTAAGTGTCACTTTACCGCACTAGTGCGGTAATATTCATTGTATACCAAGGACTTTTTCTGTAAAATCTGGTTATTGAAGATTGCTTTAATAATTTATACTCAATGCAAATTACCTTACATACAGATGCGTAATACACTTGTTAATTGTAATAAAGCTTAGAGCTTGTTCACATTTCGGTATTTACTTAGACTGCCAATTTGAATGGTTATTGTTAGGTGTTGTCATTTTGACAATGGCTCACAATTGATTGAGGTAACTGGTAGTTTGAATCAATTTCTAGTGTAAAATTGGGATAAACGTCAAAGAAAAATTATTATCCCAAAAAACCTGATGGTTCTAGATAAAATACTATACATAACTCGAGTGGTGTCTGCCTTTATGCTTGTTTTATAGAAACTTGTACTTGGCTTGCTTAGAAAACTTAGCCAGCAGCTAGGGACTCATTCACCACACTTGTTAGGTAATATACTATTATCTACAAATCGTGCGATAACCTAAGGTTACAAACACTATTTTTAGTGTAGTAAGTGTCACTTTACCGCACCTAGTGGAGAATATTGCGTTTTACCAATTTAGGTAAGAAGCTACAGACTTAGTTTATATGACTTTTCAAAATTGTTCATTTAAACATCGTTTAACAGTAATTAATCTTGACATAAATTACTCAATATACAGGTAATGATAATTCTAAAAGCTAAACATATATAATATCTGAGTTGCTTCATATTTCCTTATATTTCTATTGACTCGGTGTGTCTAGTTTATAACGACTGACACCGATCGAGGTAGTTGGTAGTTTAATCAAATTTTAGTGTAAATTAAGATAAACGAAGCTGTGAAAATTTTATTATTTCCATATTCAAGAACCTGACGGTTGTAGATAAAATAGTATACATAGCTCGAGTGGTGTCGTTTTTAGCGCACTTATGAATGCAACAACTCGCTTGCGTGGCTCTGTTTTTATGTAAAATTTTGAAATTTTCGTGCGCTAAAAACCTACTTCTACCAATAATTTGTTATGTAATATACTATTTATTAATCTTGAAATTACTTCTGCATCAAATATAGGTATGAAATATATTATAAAATTAATAGATATTAATGCTATATTTATCTATTTAAATAAATATAAAGGTAATTTCTTATTTTTAATATAATATTTTTTGGCAATAAGTTTTTCTCCCTTACAAAATAATTAGTTATCTGACCATTATGTGTTTGTTAACAAACACGTGTTGACAGATTTTTGATTTGTCGAATTTTGTGTTTTTAATGTATGTTCTATATTTTTTTATGCGTTTGGTAATGATCTAAAAGTTTCACCTATAATAAATTTACTACATTCACAAGGGATCTTAAAAATAACATTTTTTGTGTTTTCGTTTATACTGTATGGTTTTGTTTTTCTTACTAGATACCACGAATTAGATAGTACGAATATCAAATTTATTACCTATATGTTAAATTTTTTTTAGATAAGCCAAGGATATATGGTAAATTTAAATTTGTAGTAGGTCTATTTTGATTTTGTTTTAAATTTGGTTGTTTAAATTTTGGAAAGTTTTTATTTCTAAAATCAAGAGAATAATTATTTTAAACTAAAATTTTTTTTAGACATTTTCTTTAGTTTTCTTTGCTTTGACCAGAACAAATTATTTAAATTTTATCAAAAAGACTTTTTACAACTCCTTTTTTACCATAATTGTGTGATTATTAAAATTGAAGTATCTGTTTTTTTGTAAAGGTTTTCTATAAATTTTTGTTTTAAACTTATTTATATTTTTTATAAGAATATTAAAAATAAGGTTATATATATATATATATATATATATATATATATATATATATATATATATATATATATATATATATATATATATCTTCACCAAATTAAAGGTTTATAAGGATAATTTTGTACGAATTTGGATTTAAAATTTTTCATAAAAATATTATTTAATATGGTGATAAAGGTAAACCCATGGCCATGCCAGAAGTTTTTTTGTAAAAGTCAGTTTATGTTGTTTTTACACAAAACGTAAATAATTAAAGAATAGAGTTTATGGCTAGTTTGGTTTTTTCGGCAGGTTGGACGTCACTTACTAATTAATTTTTAACAAAATTTAATGTTTTATCGAGAGGAACATTTGTAAATAAACTAACAACATTAAAATCTACCAAGGTGTTATTTGGGTTTATGTCAATGTGTGTTAATTTTTCTAGAAAATAATGGGTATTTTTAATGTTCGAGTCAGTATTATTTATTAAAGGATTTAAAATATTAAGTAGAAATTTGGCTAATGGATTTGTAGGTGAGTTTATACAACTAACTATAGGACGTAATGTGTATTTTTGGTACTTCATAAAACTACCATTTTCTCCCAAAGAAAATATACCGGGCTATGAACTGCCACAAAAACTAGAGAGAATATATACTGTATTTTTGAAAAACAGAAGACAGAACTATAAGAGATCATTACTTCCTACAGCACATTACTTATTCCCTTAATATAATACGAATGTACCCCAACATGGAGTAGGCAGGGGCCTGCCCTTAGAACTACCCTCTCAATTGCCAAATCCGAACTTTAACTTAAACTTTCTCCACTCTTCCTTTTTTTGTTTCAGCTAAGCTGTATTAATATAAAACCTTTGCTGATAAATCGGGAAATCCATGATATTGATATACGATAGAGATGTTTACTATTATTACGTTCTGTTTTATAATATTTTATAAAATAATAAGCTGTTTTTATTATTTATTACAAAAATTTGTAACTTACCTATAAATAAGTGGTAAAGAAGCACTAGTTTAAAAATCATTTTCCATCTGCTTGGTAAATTGTAGTGGTAGAGTTTCCAACATCCACCCATTTCTGCAAAGAAAAATTATATAAGCTTTGCTTATAAAAAGATAATTAAAGTAATGCAGCATTTTAATTTTATTTAAAATAATAAAGTTATTATCCGAACAAGTGCGTAAAGTTATACTTTCCCGCACGCGACTGTGGATACACGAACAACGCGACGCGAAGGTCGGGTAAGCTGTTAAGTGCGGGAAAGATAATTTCCGCAAGAGTTAGGAATAGGATTTTTGCTACAAGCGTGCGGAAAATTCTACATTTTCCCAAGCATTTTTTAAGCAAAAATGCGTGCGTTTTCCGCACGCTTATAATTTTTGTTCTTTCATTTACTTGATTTGACATGGGTATAAGGACCTTAGAAAATATAGATGAGACAAAATGGGTTAAATTTAAAGCCCAATATAATGGCGTTTTAAATCTAACAATATTTGAAATATTTTTAAAAATCTCGACAAAATTTGTAATGTTATTTTCAGACATAGCTTAAATACTACAATAATTTTTTGCATTTTTTTAGATTCATATTCAAATTTCTTATTACATTTAAAGTGGCTTATTTTTTAAAAATATCTAAACAAATTCCTAAATTTTGACGTTTTATCTAAAAAAACTCATCACCTTATTTTATTTTAACCAAAATATATGCTGGAAATTTATCAAAAAAACATTTCAATTTTACTAATGATAATAAATGAAACAAATGGAATATATTATTAAAATTCGTAAAAAATATGAATGTTTACTTTAAATATTAGAAGTTTTTTGGCTATCAACCGCTTGGGAACTAATTTTGATAAAGTGCTTAAATAAGGAATGGTAATTTTTAACATTTAGCTTTTGCAAGCACAAATTATATTTCGTATGTTCCAGAAAAATGTATTCACAATTTATCTAGTTATAACAGACATTTAGTTATTTTTCATTTCTAAAAAAAGAACACCCTCACACTATCATAAAGATGTAAGAACTGATCTTAATAAAAAATGATCTAAGACATGATTTGGATAAAATAATTTAGTTGAGAGAAGGTCATCCTTGGATGAAAATGGCTCATTAAGATAGGGTCTAAATTTTAATAGAAGGGGGAGCTTTGAAAAAATATTGTCTTTAGCCACTCTTACCTAAAATTTACCTGATTCATTTATTATTTTTATGTAGTCGTGACAGCGGTCACTTTTAATCTGAGAAAGCATGGGCTTTAGCCATATTTTTATTTTTTCCTATTTTATCCTCCCTCTGTATCATGTAATTATCTTGGTACGATTTTTAAGCCATAAGTTAGGTTTGACTTAACCAGAGGTAGTAAAATCTTACTTTTGGAAAAAACTGGACTTAAGCCATTTTCTCCTGAGGTCGACGATAATACATTTTGCGTTCACCAGACCTTACACCATTATTGTAGTTTATTTTCCTAATTTAAAGTAAAGTTTGTATTATTCAACAATTTTTTAATAATTATACAAATAGTGTACACATTTTTTAACACCCTTATATTACTTTCAAATTTCATGAAATATATTAAAAAGTCGAGAAAATGTAACATTTCCTATGGTTCGTTTAATTTATTTGTAATGTATGTATTATCATTGAATATAAGAGTTGACAAAATTTTGAAGGCATACCGAGTTTTTTTTTGTGTATAAGATTCTTATTCAGGGTTTTAATAAAGAAGACTACATTTTGTATAGTTTTTAAGTATCCAGGTAGAGGCTATATATAAAAATAAAATTATAATTTTATTTTAAGACAACGATAATCATATATTTTATATATTACATATGTATTTCTGTATTTTAAATGAAACATATATATATATATATATATATATATATATATATATATATATATATATATATATATATATATATATATATATATATATATATATATATATATATATATATATATATATATATATATCTATATATATATATATATATATATACATATATATATATATATATATATATATATATATATATATATATATATATATATATATATATATATATATATATATATATATATATATATATATATATATATATATATATATATATATATATATATTTATATGTATATATATTTATATATATATATAAGAGTATATATATATATATATATATATATATATATATATATATATATATATATATATATATATATATATATATATATATATGAGAGAGAGGCAGTAGTAGAGATATGGGGAGAGAGAGTATATATATATATATGTATATATACGTGGCGCAAAACTCTTTCTGTCCAAGGAATAGCGCAGCAGCTACAAGACCTCGAGAAATCCTGATCCGGCGGGGAATATTCTCCGAAGGAGACGCTCAGTCTTTGTGGTTCTGCCTCGCGCTCAACCCGCTTAGTAATATGCTCAACCGCAGTTCCTATGGACGCTTATAGATGACGCGTTATACTAACACACCTCTTCTACATGGATGACCCAAACTTCAGCCTTCAAGAGGCCCACGACACCTGGAAGGTCAACTGGAACTAGTTAGAAGCTTCAGCCAAGATATCAGAATGGTGTTTGAAATTAGAGGCAAGCTGCGTCATGTAAGAGGGGAAAACTTCATGGAGAATGAGGTGGAAAAGTCAGGTAAGTGAGAGGATAGAGTCACTGAGTTTGAAAAGACATACAAGTATCTGGGTATCCTAAATAACGAATGAGATCCAGGTAGTAAACAAAAGAACTCGCTCCAGAGAAGAAGGTGAAGAATACAAAACCAGATCCCGGAAGACACAGCTTATCAGCCAAGAATACATCAGTGCCTTGAACATTTAAACTTTCGCCTCTAACATACACCGCAAGTGTTCTGATGGCTCAAAAACGGCAGGGGACTGGCAAACAATGGACAGACAGGTCCGAGCGGCTCTCAAAAACATGGCATGTTGCACCCTACATCATCTACTGAGAGGCCAGGTTTAATTGAATTTGAGAGGTCGTGGCTTGGTCAGCCTGGAAGAAGCCAACTTAAAGGAGCGCGACAACCTGGAGGAAGTATTTCCTAGCGAAACGGTCACCGAAGATATCAGCGATAGCAGCAGTGATGTAAGGTTATTAGTGCACTTAATCTATCAGTCTAATGCGAATCTGAAAGAGAGACCCACTTAGAAGTGAATAAAGCTGGCGCTCAAAAGCCCCACGGAAGCGATTTTGGCGCAAGCCTATACCAAAATAACGGTGACCAGGAGGTGGTGGATTATTTCCTCGGGAATGGAAAAGGTACAGTTATTATGATCCAAGACTTAGGTCATCCAACACGAACTCACGCGCGACTTATAATGCAATAATGAATGAGACTTTGTTTTAAAAGCGTAGGTTGCGCAACAGAGCCGAGGAAACTGTGCAACATTTATCGGCAGGATGCTCGGTCATCGCGAATACTGTATCTTGAGCGTCACAACAAATGGCGTGGGTGGGAAAGATACACCAGTTGATCTGTCGTGACGCAGTTCAACAGAAAGCCTTACTTCTCATCACCAAAGAACCCGGAACCAGTTGGTGAGAACTATCACCATTAGATATAGCCTGGCCTCACCATCATAATACAGACCGAT